>JAJOZX010000034.1:927500-937500 GCA_023014485.1 Bathynomus jamesi | reverse complement strand
TTCTGAAAATAAAAATCTGTCTAGAATTTTTACATAAAGTTTTTAATGTTTCGAGGTACCAAAAGAGTTACCCCGCAAAAAAATTACCCCACTACAACTGAATTATTAGACACTCAACCTCACGTGAGTATGCCTAGTTACCTATGCATGCACGCGCACACACACACACACACACACACATATATATATATAATATATATATATAATCACTCCACTTAGGCACGTAAAAATTAAATTATTTAATTTATAATTAATTAAAAAGTCTTATAAGTACGTCAGTTAAAAGCATTACAATGGAAGCTTATTTTTCTTTCTCTTTCTCCGCAATCCTTAAGAGAGAGAGAGAGAGAGAGGAGAGAGAGAGAGAGAGAGAGAGAAGAAGTCCTTATTTTGCAATGCCATTAAGTCCATTATTGTAAGCAAACCGAAAACGAGAAAATTACCAAATAATAATAATAATAATAAAAAAATAATAGTTATAATAATCGTTTTAATTATAGACCTTATTAAATCCGAGAGTAAGGGTTACTTTCGAAATATAATTGTAGGAGGATTACGTACGTACATACTCGGAGCCTCCCTTATTGATTACATTTTGAGCCTTAAGGACGAGGAAATAGCTCTTCGTTTGGGAATCCATTCAGACAAAGAAAACACCGGGAGTAAATTATCCAAAATTGACACCAATATTCAGTGTGTAAAAGATTTAATCTCTCTTTAATTACGACCTTCTTGCATTCAGTACACAGTTATACACATGTACTCGTTATGTATACATATGTGCGTACACACATACACACACACATATATATATATTATATATATATATATATAATATAAAATATATATATATATCCTACCCCTATTAATACGCAAATTTAGCTTTACACACACATGTCAACTATTCCTTTTGTAAATATATTTCTCTCATATATATATATATATATATATATATATATATATATATATATATATATATGTATATATATATATATATAATTGGGCTTCGATAAACCTGAACGAAAATTATGATAACACTCGAAGCAGAAGAAAAATTTACGAAACAATTTGGGAACTCGAAGATTTCTAAAAAAAAAAGGAGGAAAAATAAAAAATAAAAATGAGAAAAAAGAAAAAGGATCCACAGAAGGTGGGGAAGGGGGTTACACGCAGAAGGAAGGGGAAGGAAGTGGGGGAAACACAAAGAAAGAAAATAAAACTACATAAATATATATATATATATATATATATATTTAATTTCATTCATATATATTATATATATTATATATATATATATATATATATATATATTTCATTTCATTTCATATATATATATATATATATATTAAAATTTGAAGATTGTTTGTGTGTAAACTAAATATTACAATTTCAGCTGTTATAATAATGCAATGACCAGTTTCAGTTAGACTTTATTTATTGAGTTTTGCTCTTAATCTTCATCAATATATATATATATATTATATATATTGTGTTGTGTGTGTGTGAATTTTAAACAATTGTCGAATATAATGATAAGACAATTTTTTTTTTTGTCCGTTGTACGCACAAATTGAATGATATAATTAAATAACTGGTTTATATAATAATAATATTCATGAAATTTCCTATTAATTGACGTATGTGTCAAATAATGTAAACAAGTTGAGAATGCTATTTCAAGAAGTATTTATTTGTTCAAAAATAAACTTTAAATGTTTACGGTATAAAGATCAAAACACTTTGAATTGCGATATAAGAACTAGATCGAATGAATTGTTTAGCAATCGTAAATTGGCGTAGCACGCGATAAACGACCTTAATGTAAGAGTTATTAAAGACTGAGTTCGTTTCGCGTTTCGACTCTACTCGAGTATGAAGTTGGACGTTGCTGCGCCATTATAACCTTCATGACCGACGACATAAGGACTACTTTGCGTTAAAAGTAATTTCATCGCGAGCCTCCGAAGGATCGATGGATGCTATTATATTCTTTACGGTTTCGCTTCATAAAGGTTATATTTAAGTTAAATCTAGCGTTATAATGGTAGCAAATGGATGGCTTCTATCTGTCCCTAGCCGTTACAGCATCAAATTTTCAGCTGGGTTAGAAGTTGTTTATTTCAGATTGCGATAAAAAAGCGATACAGAAAAATCTCCATTATTACACCCATATACATTTTTATATTTCACTCTTCTACTATACTCTCCAATCCAACCATTCATCAACTCAAACTCTTAGCATACATGCAACATCATATATATATATATATATTAATATATATATAGATATATATATATATTATATATATATATATATATATATTATATATATATATATATATATATATATATATACATATGCTTATGCACACACACACACACATATGCATGTAAGTTTATCATACACGCACATGAACTCCACCTCTGTGTATGGCTTAAACTTATGAAGACTATATAATTTGCTAGAGATACACGTTATACTATTATTACATAATTGAATTACTGATAATGATCACTAATTATACTGTTATTTAGTTCAAAGAGAATATATATACAGTACACATATATATATATATATATATATATCATATATATATATATTCTGAAATTTAAGCTGTATGCCTCACTCACTGATATCCAATTTGTAAAGCTTTCGAAAGTTATCGGTCACGGTATGAATAAGATAGAAAATCAAAATATTTCGTTCACCTACCTTTACAAACGGATACGTAATTTGAAGCATTGTGAAAACTGACGATTCAAAATAATTTATAACGCTTACCAAACAAGTTTCATTTATATTAGTAAGTTTCGGAACGTTTCGTTTATATTTTCATTAACTATTACGCATTTTAGAGCGAAATTTAAAGAAATAAAAACAATTAAAATTAGATACTAAATATGTATACTTATAATATATACAATTTATTTGTTAAATATTAGTTGTTGTTTTTTATTAATGCTGTCTTGTATTAGAAAAGTTTACATCATAAACAGATCATTTAATGATAGCCTCGTTTTTAAAAAGACTTCACCTTCCCTCTATCTTATTAAATTCAATAAACTGTAACACAGTGTGTGTATATATATATATATATACACACACACATATATATATATAACCTGGAAAATCTCATTCCCCATATGAATTGGGGTGAGAACCCAATAATAAATAATAAAATAATGTTTAATGGAAGATAAGCCTATTATGTATATTTTATATTTATATTTTATTAGTAATATATTTATATGTACACACACACACACACACACACACATATATGGGATGACGAGGTGTAGCTTTGAATACACGAAAGGCCTTGGAATCGTTTTTCTTTTTCCTTGTGGATTTGCAGCATATATATATATATATATATATGTGTGTGTGTGTGTGTTCTTTGTAAAGCGTGAAAACAAGTGGATATTTAATGCTTTATTATCTATTATCTAATTATCTATTATTGGTAAGAAAAGGATAGTCTGAAATCTAGAGGATGAGTAAGCCTATTAAATTAATAATTTGATAGATAAGAAAGCGCGTACGACGATGCATTTCCCTCCTACGTAAAGATAAAAACGGAAAAAACCTTCCGAATATTTTGTATTAAGGAATTGTCAATCAGGTAAAATCGAGAAAATTTTGAACTTTTCTACGAAATGTTGCTTCACCAGGCGAATGTGCGGTTATAGGACTTTGTGATGGCTACCGGCGACACTCACTTGATGAAACTGCTCACGGGGTGGGGGTGGTGGGGGGTCCAGGGTTTCGCGATGGTTTTCGGACGATACTCACTTCGCTGTCTCTACTCCCACCAACTCCCCCCCCGCAACGACTCCCCTAGAAAACCTCCCTCGGGAATATTGCCCCCAAGTCATTTTTTTCATTTTTTTTTTTTAATAGGAGTAAATATGAATATACATACATATTGTCCGTATCGCCTATATACAGTTTCCATTTATTAGGGCTGAATTTTGCAACATTGCCTTGTATATTTTATTTATATACGAACCAAATGTTTTATAAACTATAAAAATATATTAACACACTGTTATGAGGGTGATGCGATGGCGGATCAGCTGGTAGGGGATAGGCTAAGTTCATGGTATTTTTATATCGTATAAAATGTATACTATTTACAAACTAATACGAGTCCTTCATACGTATACGACATACTACGAATAGTACCATTTTGTTTAATTTAGTTTTCCTGAAAAAATGTTCATTTTCCCAAATAATATTAATAATAATATTAATATTAATATTAATATTATTAGTGTAAATCTTAGTTTCTTTTAGTTATCGAAGTCAAATTAATTGATAAAAAAAATAGAGATTAACGAGTACACGCAAAAAAATCTAAATAGGGACGACAAAACATACCATTTACTATTATTATAGATAGTTAATAAACTTTGATACTTACAATCATAGGAAAATAAGATTCAGGGTTTTGCGATAGTTCCTTACGCTAATCACTACTGGGCTGGATGCGGGGTTGCCAATTGGTTGTATTGAGCAAATTTAACCAGAAAAGTATGGGTTTTAACATAGGGTTGGTCTTTATGTATTATTATGAGTAAGGACTATGATTTCATGAAAAAAGTACGCTTTCAATCTTATTTAGTGAACATTTTCAAAGTATCCTTTCGAATTGTGAAACTAATTTCGAAGGAAAATAATAAATGTATGACCTACGTTTAACAACAATACAATTTGCACCATAAGTCAATGGTATTTCTCATAATGCAAATTAATTCAGTAATAAGGAATTTGCGATATATTCTATGAATTATCCTATATTGCATTTATTATTATAAACTATAGGAGCTATTGAAGAATAGGGACCCCAGCCTTATTTAGTTAGGCTTATAAGGCTAACTAACGAAAATATCACGACCTAACCTAACCAATCGTTAGGTTAACTGTACGCCCTTGAAGATTGGTTAGGTTAGGTCATGATATTTTCGTTAGTTAGCCTTATAAAGCTAACTAAAGAAGGCTGGGGTCTCTATTCTTCAAGAGCTCCAAATTATATATTATAAAGTATAGGTATGTTAGCGCGATACCATGGCTTAATTAGGAGGCATATTTTTTACTAAGTTATTTATAAATGAAATTGAAAATATATCTTTCCATAACATTCGCAAAATGACATTTGAAAAAATAAAGTATATTGACAGACTTTCTGTAGGCCTATAGGGGATATGAAAATTATATATAGAGGCAAATCCTATTTTTATGAACGTGAATTTAATATTTTTTTTTCAAAAACTTGTGCAAAAGCTAAAACTCAATAAAATTATTTTTCAAAATTGTACTTTAATATTTCAATTTAATTAAAATTTTGTGAAGCAAAACTAATAAAAATTCAGTTTCAATATTTTATGGTGATTTTTAATTTCTATTTAAGTAAAATACTTTTCTTTCTTAAGTTATAATACGTATATAAATAAAAGTATATAATTATGGAAAGTTTATACATTAACTAATTAATTTCTTATTAAAATAAAGTAAGAATAATAATTATTTATATAAACTTTGGAATTTATTTCTTTGGAAGTGTCTGACAACTATTCGAAATTCGTACGCTCTGTGTTTGTTTGTACGTACGTTCACAAAGCTTGGAACAGCCAGAGAAACAACATTATAGTGGAAGTGTTGAAAATTTTGAAAATTATATCGAGAAATTTGTCTACAGTTAATAAAACACATTTTTTATTTGTGATTTTTTTTTCATAAACTATAAAAAAGAACTAGAGGTAATATGAACTTATATTTATTTTACACTGAGTTTAAAATAGGTTTAATTTTTCTGCAAACAAGTTAGACCAACTGCTAAAGTCGGGGGTCTTCGCATCCCGAGTCAGCCAAAATTGGATTTACAGACTAAGCCTAATAACTATTAGGCCTTGTGCCTGATAAAATGAATGTTTAGTAATAGTTCCTTATTACGGTCAAATCGGCAGATACGCTACCAACCCGATGTTGTGATGACCTTAGTAGGCTCACTAAGCTTACTACAGTTATAAAATCGATGTGTCCCTTTGTGCTTGTGCCATAAAATTTACCATAGCTGCTGCTGCTTCAGCTTCAGCTTCATCATACCTACGTCCTACAACTCCTCTTGTTTCTAAATTTAGTAACGAAAGTGTTAAGCCCTTAGGTAACTAGAACAATTCAAGACCTCTCGAATAAGGAATGCAAATTCGGTTTTTGTGATTCTAGGTTAACGGCCAATGATAGGTATAGGCCTATTTATAAAAAGAGAATTTTAAGCCCGTCATCACTGCCTCATATATATATATATATATATATATGAAAAATTATTTCACGAAAGTGACACGTGAAAAGTATTTATGATGAATAAAACCACGAAGGAAAAAAGAAACACAAAGGGGTGCTCAAGCGCTTTCGTCTAATGACATCCTCAGTGTTCCTGAGGATGTCATTAGACGAAAGCGCTTGAGCACCCCTTTGTGTTTCTTTTTTCCTTCGTGGTTTTATTCATCATATATATATATATAATATATATCATAAAGTTTATTTAATAGTCAGAGTTGCGTAAGTTGGCAGTATTTCACTATTTTGATTATTTGCATCAGGAATGTTAACAATCTTTGTTTAAATTTTGTAGAGTTCATGTCGTCCAATAGCTATAGAGGGCGAAAGAAAAGTTATACATATATATTATATTATATTTTTGGAAAATAGATTTTGGCGCTGTAGGGCATTTGAGAGGTAGGCCATAGGTTTCGTGAATGATTTGTTTTATACATTTTACACTAAAGTTTTCGCTTAGAGAGAAAAGGAGTGGCATTTTTTTTCTTTTCACTTTGCCCTTTCATTATATCGCAAATGCATTTTTAACAACACAAAACTCACCTCTTCACTAATGAAAGAAAATTAAATTCCACGTCATTACAGTACACACACACACACACACACATGTAGGCTTTTTCCGAGTCTCGGAAGTTAACTTTTTTTTTTTTTTTTTAACCCAACATATAAGAGGAAGTTGGTCTTTGAGTTGCTTGTTATTGTTTGGAAGGAGAATTGTTAAATTTAGTTACGATGTTCCCTCATCTCAAACCTGGAATTAGTGACTTCTTTTTTTAAGTTTTACATAAATTTAATCTAAAATGTAATTTAACTTAAAACAGACTTGTTTACGAGACGATCACATTAGAATCGTATGAAAATTTCTTTAACAGTATTAGTTAATCTGTCCAAGGGCTCATTACTTAAAGGCATCTATGTCTTTAACCTCAGGGACATATTTTAGTTTTTCATTTTTTGGAGATTAGTTTTTCTCTCTCTCTCTCTCTCTCTCTCTCTCTCTCTCTCTTTCTCTCTTTCTCTCTTTTGTTGGTGGTGCCTCCATAGCCCGAGACCCCCTGTCCAAGCATTGAGTGGCGTTTGAGAGAGAATCGTTAATCACGTCCAGATTTGGCAACTTATGATTCGTTTATCGTCCGTCCAACCCAAATTCGTCCCTAATGACGATTGAGAAGTTTCGCTCTTCCGTCGTTGTCGCGTAAGGCTCAGAATCACTGGCTCATCCATTGAGGACAGGCGAATCTCGCTCTTGGACGCTCTCGGCTGAAGTGCTACGGGGAAGACGGGGGACTGCTCGACGTCGACCTTGTGGAAGGCGTTAATAGGAGGCGGTTTAATAGTTGATAATACGATGCCAATGATGAACATCCAGCAGTGATTGAGTTGCAATTGCAATTGACATTTAATTGAAAGTTTTATTTTTGTCACTGAATTTATAACCAACGTAAATATGGGCAACGATCCCATTTGGAGATCTTTTTAAGTACTGTAATTCAATTACGCCCTTTCTTTGACATCACACACATATATATATATATATATATATATATATATATATATATATATATATATATACAGGGTGTTTCAAAAGTCCCTCATTATTTTTAAAATTTTATTAAAATAGCAATTACAAGAGGAACCAAATGACAATTTGGTTGCTGAGTCTACGATTCATGAGAATTTTGGTGGCATCAAACTTGGCTTCATAACTGCAGAGCTGGGCACTTGCGTTTTTTTTTGCGGTACTGCGGTACTACCGCACTACCAAACCGGTACCGCATAACGCAGTACCGCAAAAAATGCGGTAGCGGTACTGCTGTACTTTCAGCGATCCTTTGCGGTACTGCGTTATGCGGTACCGGTTTGGTAGTGCGGTAGTACCGCAGTACCGCAGTACCGCAAAAAAAACCGCAAGTGCCCAGCTTTGTATCATAAGTCTACTGGAAAGTCACTGGTACACCTCATCGTGGGCACCGTCTTTTTCGAAACAAGCGAGCCACCGTTTTACGCATTCTTGGCCGACATTGGACAACATTTCGGGAGTAACAGAAGCACACGCATTCCTGATCCGTTCTTCTAGTGTGGGGAGGACTCGCGGCTTGGTGGCGTACACTTTGCTCTTAATGTAGCCCCACAAAAAGAAGTCGCATGGGGTAAGATCAGGCGAGCGAGCAGCCCATTCGATGGGACCACGGCGACCAATCCACCGATCCGGGAACTGCTTATTCAGAAATGAGCGAACCTCACGCGAGTAATGAGCAGGGGCACCGTCTTGCTGGAAAATGACTTCTTGCATGTCAGCTACAGCTGACAGTTGGGGGATGCAGAACTCCTGAAGCATACGAAGGTAATTGTCTCCGTTGACGTTCACGGAATTTCCATCTTGATCCCGGAAGAAGAACGGACCAATCAGCCCAGGCTGAGGAGATGGCACACCAGACGACCAATTTCGGCGTGTCCCTTTCATGTTCACGGATCTCCGCAGGGTTGTGAGTTCCCCAGATTCGGGTGTTGTGCCGATTGACGCGACCAGAAAGGTGGAAGAGAGCTTCGTCGCTGAACCACATGTGCTCCAAGATCGATGGGTCTCTTTCGTAGTGATGCAGCAGTGTCTCACACATCTCCACCCGGCAATCGTAGTCTTGAGGTTCCAGCTTCTGAACCACCTGGATTTTGTACGGATACAGCTTGAGACCACGCCGCAAAATCCGTTGGATAGATGTCGCGCTGATGTTCAGTTCCGCAGCAGCTCGCCGAATGGACTTTCCTTGACTCTGAGTAAACGCCTCACGGACAGTTTCGACATTCTCCTCACTCCGCCCACTTCGAGGTCTTCCTGATCGTGGTTTGTCCTTTACGGATCCGGTCTCCATAAACTTCCGGTGGGTGGCGACGATGGTGTTGCTATCCGGTGCATAATGCTGTCCGTAGACTGCCCGGAATCGTCGCTGCACTTCGACCACAGATTGAAAAACCTCCTGCCATGCAGCGATTTTACACCTCTGCTCTAGAGTCAGCATGGTAGCAGAAGAAAATGGAGCAAAACTTCAAATGTAGACTCAAAAAAATTCTCAACTACTGAGTAAGAGTTTACCACAAGATGAACGTCGTTGGTCGATTAGCTGCAAAGAAAATTGAAAATCAAATTAGTGAGGGACTTTTGAAACACCCGGTATATATATATATATATATATATTGATGATGTATGTTTGTTTAAACGCCTAAACGGCGAGGGTAATCTGCAAAAAATTTAGTACACACATTAAGGGAGAACCAGGTGAGGTTTTAGTAACACCCGCTCCTCCGAGTCCCCCCCCCCCCCCCACTAACTTAAATTGTGTTCGTGAGTTTTGGCTGCAACAAAGGCGCAGTAGGCATTCTAGTATATATATATATATATATATATATATATATATATACACATATATATATATATATATATATATACATATATATACTTGTCTTTTGGTCTTTTGGTCGATCCCTCTGCATCATCCCGCCTCATTTGCAGGATTTGGTGAGGAAGGGAAGGAATTGCTTTCGGATCTCGTGTATATACAGTATATACATATAGGGTGGCGCAAAAGTTGCGCATCATAGGAATTTTCAGTGTTGACTATATTATTTTTTCTTTTAGGTAGGGGATGGCTGCGAAATTAACAA
>JAJOZX010000034.1:742500-922500 GCA_023014485.1 Bathynomus jamesi | reverse complement strand
GTTCACGTAAAAAATTTGATAGCCAACTCGCGTATTTCGTGTATGAACACGTAAAATTAAAACGAACAACGAAACATTTGTTCTAAACAGAACACGAACAAAGTTCATCTCTGACTTAAATAGATTCTCTTGGATATATATATATATATATATATATATATATATATATATATATATATATATATATATGGTGTGCCACAAGTCCGGTCTCGTATAGGAAAATTAATTTTAAAGTAAAGTTATTAAACTTCCAAAAGTAATAGATTAGAACTAAAACAAATGTTCAAAGTGATGTCTTGTTTGGGGACTTTTTTTTTTTTTTGTTGCAGTTAGAGTAACACGCACTGTTAATATGGAAGTGAGTTACACTCGTGAGGAAAAGGCGGAGGCCAAACGAAGGTCCTAAAAGAAGACGTCAACTCGAACATTTGTTTTAGTTCTAATGTATTACTTTCGTAAATTTAATTTAAAATTAATTTTCCTACGAGACCGGACTCGTGGAACACCCTGTATATAATCCGCTCATGGTTTAATAATCACAAATTTTTTCTGAATTGGTTTGAATGAGCGTCGTCTTACAGGGATGATCATTTTATTGAAGAGTTTTTTTTGAATTATAAGTTTGAATAAGTGATTTACGTTTGATAATTATATAATATTTCGTTTTAAATGTCCGCATTCGAGGATTAGGTTGTAAAAGGCTTTATATTACTCGTACATATATTTAAGAGAGCATCATAAAAAATGTAATACCTACTTAAATTCTATTCGGGTAAACCGTATTAAACGAGGGAAAAAAGTGATGGGTGGCCCATAATTGAGAACGGGAAAGCTTTTATAAAAGTGAATATGGAATGCGTACTTAATCTTATCGGCTTCTATCTCTAATGTTCTCTATAGATAAAAAAAATTTTTTTTTTTGCCAAATCTCAATTATTATGACAAACTCGGATATAGTCTAAATATTTAACCGTTAAATTCATTACATATTTTTTTTTTTTGTTGATACACACCCACGCATTAAGGGGTTAAGTTTATAATCGACAGCTTTGGCAGTTTGGGGAAGATAGGACATTTTTTGCAAATTATGTTTTTTTTGGTATGTATATGTTGCGTGCAAAAAATTCTCAAGTTTTTAATCTATACCTTCATTATGCAAACATTACAGTACTTGCAAAGGATATGTCTAAACAGTATACAGTGATAATAAGTAAGCTTTTACACACACACACACACACGCAAAAGTTGCTGTTGGCTGGATTAGTAATGCTAGGGCAGTCAAAAGTTGACCGAAAAAATTAAGAAAGTTGACCTTACGAATTGAAAAAATTGACTTATAAAGTTGCCTTTACTTTCAATAATAAAAACGATACTTTAATTACTTATTCTTGCTCTTCTACATCAGTTGACGGATTGTGGTAAATTATGAGGTATTTGCCGACATTTTCTGGCAAAAAATTGCGATCCTTACTTAATAATTTATTAAGCATGGAGAAAGATCTCTCTACAGCGGCAGTTGTTGGTTGACATTGCAAAAGCTGACCATAAACTGTTGGTGAGATTTCAGGTCTACTGAGGTTAATTATTTCACAAATACCATTTGTCTTGAGTCTTGTTTCAATGTATTGTTTGACTGAACACATATCTTCGCCAAGGTTGATAGAAGAAATGGTTTCATATGCCTCTCTAATGGTGCAATCAGATGCTTCCATCCTAGTCACTAAGCTAGCAATCAAACTATAATTAATTTTGATTGACATTAGTTGCTTTGGCAGTTTTTCATTAGCAAAAAGATGCCAATTTTTAGTTATTTTAATTATTTATTCAAAAAAATTGACTTTATTTACCTCATTGCTATTTTTTGACCTAACAGGTAAAAGTTGACTTTTGGTTGACCTATTAACTTTGGTAATATACCCCCTACAGGTGTTTTTATTGCATTTTCAGTCGTTTCAGCGAAAAGTGCCCCATAGGAAACAATTTGACTTTATTGACTTTTGACCGCCCTAGTAATGACTTAAAATGTAGTATTTAACAATGTTACTGATCACCAGTTAGAAAAATGAGGTTTGGATTCATTGAGCTTTCAAAATGGCCTAATTATTATTATTATTATTATTATTATTGTGATGTTGTCTTGTTATAATTGGATGACTTTGTAGTTCATACAGTTGTGTGGTATCGGTAGGTAGCTTTCTTTTCTTTTTTGTCGAGAGCCATCGATTATTTTTGTCATATGCCCATAAAACATTGTTTATTAAAGTGCAAACTTGGTCATAATCAGGGGCGGATTTAGACCGTCTTCCGGAAGACGGTCAGAATTTTCAGTGAATTTTTTTATTATATGATATTTTAATAATATATATAATATTTAATTATATAATATTTTGATAAATATGATGTAATTTTCCATTGTTTTATTTTTATATCTTTCATTTCATTTAAAAATATGTTATAGCAACTTGAAAATGTACTTCTGCTAAAAAGGTGCTAGCGAAAATTTCAAATTTTGGAAGACGGTCAGCCCAGAAGGCTGGATCCGCCCCTGATAATTGAATTTCAAATTATAGTGTGTTTAATAAAATAGCGCAGCTTCGTTTGAGTTTCATCGCTAGAGTTGCGTGGACTCAATTTCATAATCAGTTTGGGCATGGCAACCATGGCATAACCGAAAAATAAAATTAATTTGTACAGCCTTCATCTCTCCATATTGGTTTTCCTTTGAGTTGATACTTCTTCTTGTAAAGGAATTTGAGACAATCTACTTCGTTATCCATTTGATTTGCGAGCCAAGGTAATAAGAAATGCGCAAAGCACAGATCCAAGTTAAATAATAAAATGCATTTAATTTTTATTTTATATCGTAAACTTTAATTTCACCAACAGATGAAGCCCTTTTCATACGCTTTTGCGTCCTCATCTTTCGAAGGAGTTCGTGCGTACTTGTATATAAGCTCGATGTTGTACGCAGCGTGCGTATCCTTAATACTCAACAACTGACAAAAATCGACAAAGATTATATTCATACAGTCGCGTACTCAGACGCCCAAATTGTTCATTCTGACGAAGGTCAAGCTTGTTGTTGACGTGGAATCCGAACCACGACCCACCAGGGAAGTAAAAAAAAGGAATTAAAAAAAAAATATATATATATATATATTTTGGTCATGCAATAGATTACGTACTCCTTTTAGAGTTGAATACAAAATAAAATATAGTCGGCGCCCATAAAAGGGGGCTACTAGATTCCTATCTGATTCTAAACACCCTCTGTGCTTGTATGAGCAGAAAGAAAGATTTTAAATTAGGTTTGCAGCTTTAAATTCCTCGCACTCCGATACAAAAAATAAATTCACTATTTGGATGTTCGTGTATATATATATATATATATATATATATATATATATATATATATATATATAGCCTCGGTGGTATAGTGGTTAGCGTCGCTGACTACGGATCCATCGGCCCCGGGTTCGAGACCCGACGGCAGCCGGCGCGTAGCAAAACCCAGCTGTTCATCCTTCCACGTAATAAAGAAAGTGGTTGGCAGATAAATTGGTACCCTGGGTAGCCTAGTGGTTAAGACGCTGGGCTGCTGATGGGGCGTGGTTCGGATTCCACGTTAAACTGTAGGTTTAAGGTGGAGTGAAAAGCTTGACCTTCGTCAGAATGAACAATTCGGGCGGAAGCTAACCAAAGGTGTGTATATATATATATAGGTGCTACGATTAGTTAGGTTAAGTTGTAATATTTTCGTTAAAACTAACAAAAATATCACAACTTAACCAATTATCAAGGGCATACAGTTGACCTAATCGGGCATTCAATTAACCTAACCGGGCATTATATCCCATAGAATGAATTGTTTGTTTTATTTGTCCTTTAAATTTTTTTGTTTTAATTAATTGAACTAATATTTGTCATGATTCCCCCTTTTATAGTCCGCCTTGACCTCACATTTGTCCCCAAAGATAGTCGAGTCATTTCAGGTCAGGTCAGCACAAATTCAAGTCAGGTCAGGTCAGGTCACTTCAGCGCAAATTCTTTTGTAGACAAGATATCTTTGGAGACCGCACGCTATAGTAGCACCTATATATATATATGATGAATAAAACCACAAAGGGAAAAAGAAACACAAAGTGGTGCTCAAGCGCTTTCGTCTAATGACATCCACAGGAACACGAAAGCGCTTGAGCACCACTTTGTGTTTCTTTTTCCCTTTGTGGTTTTATTCATCATAAATATTTTTCACGTGTTACTTTTGTGAAATAATTTTCATATATATATATATATATATATATACAGTATATTGTGTGTGTGTGTGCGTGTGAAAATTTTGAACGTTGAAAAATGGCTGCTTTACTGATTTTATGAAAAGTTATTTTAACTTTTTACTGGGCTTTAAACTATGATCCCCCACAATTCTTTTTTAAATTTAGTCTTTTATGTGATTTATTAGCGAAGTTTTTAAACTGGATCTACTAAAATCTCAGTTACAGTGATTGTGTTTGAAAAAAGGAATACTCTTTCGGAAATGATAAGAAATGGCTGGGAAGCCCAAAGGTGTGGTAGTTATAGGTTATTTCCTCGCTTTCCACCATTTTGCCCAGAGTAATTGTAACGTGACTAAGCCAGTAGAGCCAGTCGAGAAGCCAGTCGGGAAGTCAGCCAGCGAGTGGCTGGAACCGAAGCAAATGAGCGGAGGTTTCTCAGCCACAATTGCTACACATGTAAATTGTAATGTAGTTTGTCGGCTCATCGATGACTGTTATCAACAGCTGTCCATTAATTTTTCCATTCTTATTCACCTTCTCTTTTAATTAATGGGTATTTAATTATTTCAAATTTTACGCACAGTACCCAAAGGCAAAAATCCATTAGATGAAGGGTGTGTGTATATATATATATATATATATATATATATGATTGAACTCAGAATGGTCCCCTGAGGTTTTTTCATAATACACAGACTGTGCATGGAACAAAGAACTCTTTTGGGGAACTTAAATCCACTATAGTCTGAATAAGTAATGGTAAATGACAAACACTATAGTTTTTTCTTTTATATATATATATATATATATATATATATATATATATATATATATATATATATATATATATATATATATATATGAACCTTTATTGACTTAAACTTTGAAACTATGTAGTTATAAGGTATGTCTACTCTCACTCCTGCTGACATCCATGCTAGCAGCTACACAAACAGGTGTTAGTTTATTAGCATTAATGATACTTATACAAGTATATTGAAGATTTGTGTTTATATAAGCCTAAAAAACTTTGAAGATTAGATGAATTGTGTTTTAAAATCAATTATTATACGGATCCATGGTAACTGCGCCAAGTTCTAAAAGTTTAGAGGAGAGAGTAGTAGATTTCACTTAACAATTGTTTGATGCACATTTTAAGAAAATAGGAATTAAAAAAATCTTTGACGCGTTTCTCTATGTGAAATAACATCAATTAAACGAAGGTGAATTTATGAATAGAATTGAAGCTCTCGGGAATATAATATTGATCGTAGAGACTGATATAGCCTATATCAAATGGGTTAAAGACGGTCATTTTCCTACCATGAAACTCGTAGTTTGGAGCACTCATATTAGGACTGGTTATGCAACTTGAATATTTGAATTAGCGAAAGGTTACTGAGGCACATCTTTTTCACCGGAAAAAGGCTCACAAAAATTCTCATTCGCAAATAATTTTCACGCTTAAACTATCACAGGTGATTTATATAGGTTATATAGGCAACACGTTAAATTTTCTCTGGAAAAAAAAATAAAATATATATATATATGAGATGAATTTCACAATTAAACACGTGAAATGAATAATGATGCAAATCCACAAGGAAAAAGAAAAATAATTTCAAGGCCTTTCGTGTATTCAGAAGTACACCCTGATGAGGTGTACTTCTGAATACACGAAAGGCCTTGGAATTATTTTTCTTTTTCCTTGTGGTTTGCATTATATATATATATATATATATATATATATATGTGCACGTGCACACAGATAACAGATAAAAGTTAAAAAGCGTTCTCACATCCAACTTTCCAATTAAGGTTTCCAGAATTGGAGAATATGAAATAATTGTAGAAATTTCTGTTACAAGTCAGTTTTCATGTTTTCATCTCAGTCAATGTTTTCATGCAAAGAAAAAACGAAAAGAAAAAAAACCCTTCGAGTGTTTTTTGTTTGAAACAAGTTCGAACTAGATTTTAATGCTGTGCAGAGAAAAACAATTTGTAAAATCTTTAATATGAAGGAAAAATTTATCAGCCTTTTTGCTGTTTTACACGACAGCATTTTTCGAACTCGCTCTTTTTTAATTCACTCTTTGGAAACGAATGCGTGGGAATAAGATTATTTTTTTAATACTAAAACTTCTCCATTAGCGCATTTTGCATCATGCAAAGCGCGCAATTATCCGTGCTTTTACCTTCAGTTTCGGCGTTAATTTTTAAAAAGTGCATTTCACGCTGTTTCGAATTTGGGGGGGGGATAATGTTATTCATTCGCGTTTTGTATTCTTTCCGCTATTTATTACGTTTTCGCTTTTATTATATTTTAAAAAGCTCCTTTACATCGGAAGCGTTTTTTCTCCCCCGTCAAGACGTTAAATTCTCTCTCCCCCTCTTCTCCCCCTCCTCTCTCTTTCCCTCCATTTATCCATCGTCTATCCTTTTCTCTTCGAACGCAAATATAAATGTGAAGTTTTAAAATTTCATCAACTGATGAAAAGGGTGGTAAAAAAAAAACTTCTCTCCATTCCGTTTAATAAAGGCTTAAGCCTCTTTTAGAGCGGGGATAGCGAGAAAAGACTCTTACAGTAGGTGTCTTTAAAGGCGACAATTGAGACGACGGGTTCAGACGCGGTATTCGCCTTTTGTAAAACTCGTTAAGAGTGCGAATCATTATATGGCTTCGTGCTGTCGTGTTGATTTAATTATGGCTGTCTTAATAATTAGTGTCGAATTAATTATGTAAGTTTAAATTTTATTTTTCTTTATACCTTAAGTAGATTTTTTAATGTCGACATTACAGACCTAAATGGTTGAATCCCTCGTTGCGTTATTAATATACTGTATCAGCACTTACCGGAATGTGCAATTCATTTTTTATTTACAATGCAGTTTTTTTTTAATAATGTAATTTTTAATAAAAAAATATTAAAAAGGAAAGATGTAGATTTTGCACAATATATTATTGATTTTTCTTAAGATAAAATGAGGCTATTTCCTTCAATGAACATTGAATGCGTGTTTAAGTAATTCATTTACTATGAAACTTGAACAATTGCAGTAATCGTTCAATGATACAGATACTCTAAGTATATTAAATTTCCCTTATTTGCATTTTAACGAGTTAGTTATGTATGAAAGCACTTTAGTGTTTTTTTTTTTTGCACGTTTGAGCTTCTTTAACTTGAAATGTGTATAAAGCGTGTTTGATGTAAATAATCTTTAGTTATTTATTTAGATGAATAAAGTAGAATGAGTTTATTATTGAAAGAGAGAGTCTCCTCCTCCTAAAGCCACGATACTCGTTTTCAACGAAGTTTAGTACCAAACCATCGAAATTTTTAAAGACGCCAAGATCCTTTGAACTTAAAAAACGACGCCTTTCTCCAATTTCCGAGCATCTCCCGATGTACTGTATTTATCATGCCTAAGTGTTAAACAGTTTAACTTTTGACAACTACATTAGGCCTACGCCCATTTGTTAAATGTTTATATATAATTACGAGTATTAGACTTCTTACTGAATGGTGTAAAGGCAATTAAATCGGTTAAAAAAAATCTTCGATGCAGTTTTGGGTAAGAGTTTTTATACAATATATTTTTAAAACTTTTAGAAAATTCGTAATTGCATTGGTTATACGCGCACGATTTACGAAGACTAAAGTCGCTGCAAAAATCTTAACTAAAAATATTGAGTCGTATGGGATTACACACACACACGTGTATATATATATATATATTTATTTATTTATTTATTTATTCGGGAGTCAAAACCTCCAAATAGCTAGTTAAGTATAAAGGATGTCTACTCTTTAAGTACAGTGTTTATTTAATGAGATAAAAGCGGTGCTTTCCCTTAAAAGATGTAAATATAGGAGGCGCTGGTCTGGTCTGGTATCAGAGCAATGGGAGTTCTCAAATGATACTTTTTTACTTTTTTTTTATATTTTTATTTATGCGTTTCTAATAGATAGGAATTCTCAGAAGTCAAGACCTCCGAATAGCTAATTAAATTAATTTGCAAAACCACCCTCTCTCACCTTCTTTCTTGTGTTGCTGCTTTTTTTTTTCATTATTAAAAGGGTGCTGCTTGAGGGGGGGCTAGTTAAAATATAGTAGTAGTAGTAGTAGTAGTAGTGTTCCCTTTGTAATGAATGTAGTAGGAGGCGCTGTTCAGGTCTGGTTTCAGAGCGCTGGGAATTCTCGGATGATAGTAGAGAAAAGAAAGCTTGATGAGATAGATCTCTCAAGAGTTAAAACTTCCGAATAGTCATACTCATCTCCAGGGAAGCTTTAGTTTTAAATATTGTATATCAAATTTTGCAATAAAATTAAATAAATTTCGTAAAACAAATAAAAATTATGCATATTATGCATTATTATTATTATTCCCCATTACGCATGGGGAATTCTTAAATTGTAGGTCTGACCAGTTGGAGATACCCTCTGGACCAGTGCTCCTTTCTTTTTTAAAAATTTCCCCCTACACTTAGTCCTCACCTCACTATAGAGAGACCCCTCTGATTGTATTGTGTCCCACATAGCATGAGCAACCACCGAACACCATCATTTGCCTCATAAACACCTCTAAAGTGGGGGACTCTTGAATTCGCCGTAGCAACAAAGGGTGATCACCCACGAAACACTTTATTCTTCATAAGGGACAAGTACAAGAGGGTAGATACGGGGACCCTCCACTGATATTCCTCGCAGGAAAGAGATTTTCTCCGCTCTCGTGGTGCACAACATCTCAAACTATGAATAAATGTATATATCACTCGCGCATAAACACCTTTCATGACCGGAGACTCAAGTTGAATACTCGCGGCATTCAAGGAGTTCGCAGACACATGCATATGACAGACATCCAACGCTCAAACATGCTCCAAACACTCAGGCCTTGTGAATAGACTAGATAAGTGTTTTGTTGAAATGCATAATATTTAATGAATAATATGCATATGTTTTGTAGAACTGCATAACATCATTAGGACGCAATATATGGTAAATCTTCGGTACGGTGGCTTTGGCAGTCTACGAAGAAATGATGATTTCTTGTACATAATAAATATCAAGTCATCCCATAAGTAATGTGGTTTTTTAGATCGGAATTTGAAGGACAAAAAAAAACTCAACTGAAACTTTTTAATCTAGTATATATTTTCCATCGGAATCAATGACACTGCCAACGTTCTACAAGCTTTTCAATGCCATGTTTATGAAATTCAGGCGGTTTTGAGGCAAAAAACGTACAAAGACTGGTGTGCAGGTCATCTAAAGAAGTATACTGTTTCTCGTCAAGATAGTTTTGCAGACTCCTGAAGAGATGATAATCTGAAGGCGCAAGGTATGGAGGATGTGGAAGTTTTTCCCACCCAAGCTCCTCAATTTTTGCAGAAGTGATCCGAGCGGTATGAGGACGTGCGTTGTCGTGGTGGAACACGATTCCTTTCCGATTAACCAAAGAAGGTCTCTTTTCTTTTAGTGCAGTGTTCAATCGATCCAGTTGTTGACATTAGACTCGAGCGGTGATTGTTTGGTTGTGTGGTAAGGTTGCAAAGTGTATTACACCACCTTTATCCCCAGTGGTGTAGTGCTAAATAAAGAAGTGAGGGAACGCATTTTGAAAGTGTTACTCAGATGCGGGGGGGACAATGGCGAGCGCGGCGAGCCCATACAGCTGGGGGTCCGGGGGCACTGTAAGCCCCCCGGGAAATCTTTTGAAATCTGACCAATTTCAGGGATATTTTGAGGTCATATGCACTGGATATTAGGATATATTCCAAGGTTGAAGATGCAGTATTTCCAGTGTCATTAGATATACGACATCCAGTACGATCAATAAAAATAGCTAACAACTGGAATGATTAACTAAAAAAAGTTAACAACTGGTACGCCGTGGTGACTGTTTCATCAGATCTTTATAGGCTAGCATTGCCTCAGTCGAAGCTAAAAGAAATGAAACAGTTAATGATTCTTTCTCATATTTCTTCTAGGGGTGGGAATTAAAATTTCATGACGTTAGAGATTTGTAAGTTCGGATTTATTTGAAATAGTGAGGGAACGCCGTTCCGTCTACAAAAAAATGTAAGGGAACGCCGTTCCCACGCGTTCCCGCAGCACTATACCACTGTTTATCCCACCAAACACTAAACAACACCTTCCGAGGATGAAGATTTGGTTTTGGCTGTGGTGTCGCTGGTTCTCCGGCACAAACCCACTGTCGACGGCGCTTAACATTGTGGTACAGTATCCACTTTTCAACACCAGTCACTAAACGGCGCAAAAACGGATCTTGGAGTTCACGGGAATGAAGAGCTGCGCTAATGTTTACCCGCACCCTCACATTGTCGACCGACAATTCACGTGGCACTCATTTTCCTAACTTAGGCACTTTCCCGAGTTGTTGCAAATGTCGATGGATGGTGGACGGGGATGAATTAAGTTTCTGGGCCAATTCTTCGACAGTTGTTGAACAGTCTTCTTCATGTGCGGCTAACAGCGGGTCATCATCAAACTCAGTAGGGCGTCCAGAGCGTGCTGCATCCGTCAAACAGCAGTCACCATTCCTAAACTTTCGAAACCATCTTTGACATTTCCTCACACGCGGAATATCGTTGCCATAAACTTACTGAATGTTTCGCGTTGCTTCAGTAGCACTATTCCCTTTTTTGAACTCATAAAGCATTATATGCCCGATATGCTCTTCCGATACCGCCATGTTTATGAGGGGTTCACATAAAGCAAAACGCACGTCTTCACTGGTTAAGGTCCGTAAAGTATGTAGCGAAACACGATAGATCTCCTCTTAGATATAACCTTCGGAAAATTTATGCTTAAAGTGAGTATGAGTAGTTTAAACTTAATCTATCGTAAAAAACGACATTACTTATGGGATGACCTGATTAAATAAAAAATCCTTAAAGAAATGCACGTCGTAGATTAGAGCAGTAGTTTCGTATTCGTGCAATCCTTTATTTTCCGCCGTCTTCTAATCCGTAAACGACTACACGAGATAGTGTACGCGTAGTGCGAAGGAACTCTGAAGCTATTCTTTTCATTATACTTTTTCCTGCTTTCCTATACATCTTCTTTTAAGAGTGTTTTCTTCTGTCAGCAGTGGCTGGCGGAGGAGGGAGAGAGAGCCCTGTTTGTTCTATACTTTACTATTACTACTATTCTTTCGTGAAACCTTTACGCGTCTATAAAAGCGTAATCATGATATAAGTTTACAATGTTCACTTTTGCATTCCTATTTCTAACTTTTCGATTTCCTTCTTGGGTTAGCCTAGACTGGATCTCTCTCTCTCTCTCTCTCTCTCTCTCTCTCTCTCTCTCTCTCTCTCTCTCTCTCTCCTCCGCAGGGGGTATAAAGGTTATGCATGTTCCTTCTGGGTATAGTAAACTTTATACTTGGGGTGTGACAGCCCTCCGGTCCCGAGTCGTGGGATTCTGAAGAAATTGGCTGCCAATTCCTTTAGGTTCTCTCTCTTTCGGGAGGGCGGGTGAAGTCTGTTGTACAAACCTGTCCCGGGGGGTTACTAGGACCCCTTCCCATCCCTACTCTGTCCTTTTAGCTTAGGTTAATGATGTTCTCCTCTGACTGCAGAAAAAAAAAAAAACTTTAGTATTAACTCTCTTTCTCTACTCTTACGATTAAGACCCAACTGCTACCTCAGGCGTGGGAAGAGAGGCTTTGGAACCTCTATAAATAACACCATTTCACTTCAGTTGTAGGTAAATAAGTAGAGGGGATAATAGCGGGTAGGATTGTTCACCATTTGGATTCCTACAAGCTACTTGGGGACTCCAACATGGGTTTAGACGGCATAGGTCGTGTCTCACCAACATGCTCGAGTTTTTCCACGTCATGTTGAGTGAGTATGATAAGAGTAGGGCGATTGATTAGAAAGCTTTTGATAAGGTACCTCACCGCCGGCTAATTGCTAAAGTGCGCGTGCTAGGTATTGGTGGGGAAGTAGGTAGGTGGATTGAAAACCGGCTGAAGAATGCCACAAAGTTAATCCCTTCCGTTAGGCATATGGGCTACAATCGACGCTTACGTGACGCGGGTTCAAAGATGTCGATTTTAGAAGCATGTTTAGTTTAAATGATAACCCAACTTGCAACAATGGTTGGAAGTTGGATTTGAAACGGTTTAGGACTAGTATGTGTGGGAATTACTTTACGTATAAGATCTGTGACACGTGGAACAGGTTACCTTCAGAAGTTGTGAACAGTTTCTCTGTGGATCATTTCAAGAAAAGGTAAGGTTAGACCAAATCTTGCACAATATTTGAGTGTGTTGAAAATTTTCCCTGGCACCCGTTGCCATTGGTACCTCCTCGGTATGGGCCGCAAGGCCTTTTGAGGTACTTCCTTTTCCTTGTAACTCCTTGTAACTCTCTCTCTCTCTCTCTTCAGTTATGTTAATAGTAGAAAGCCCATTAGAAGCATGATACGTTAAGGACCGAAGCGGCGTTCTGCGGACCTCCGACGCGGACATCGCTTAATGAGTACTTTGCGGGAGTGTTCACCAGGGAGGACACCCGCATCATCCCCGAGCCAGGCGTGAGGCACGAAGGTGCTGGCCTGGATAGTGTTCGATGTACCGCGACAGTCGTTGCCGATAGAATAGACAAACTGAGCGCATTTAAGGCTCCTGGGCCAGACCAGTTTCTCCCCAGAGTGTTGCGAGAAGTGCGCGACCAGTTGGTTCCCCACCTGGCTACAGTCTTCAACAAATCGTTGGAGACGGGCCAGGTGCCTGGTGACTGGAGGGAAGCCAACGTGACCCCTATCTTTAAGAAAGGGGATCACGAAAGTCCAGGGAACTATCGTCCCATTAGTCTCACTTCAGTTGTAGGTAAATTATTAGAGGGGATAATAGCCGATAGGATCGTTGACCATTTGGATTCCTACAAGCTGCTTGGGGACTCCCAACATGGGTTTAGACGGCATAGGTCGTGTTTCACCAACTTGCTCGAGTTTTTCCACGTCATGTTGAGTGAGTACGATAAGAGTAGGGCGATTGATAAACTTTATCTCGACTTTGAGAAAGCCTTTGATAAGGTACCTCACCGCCGGCTAATGGCGAAAGTGCGCGCGCTGGGTATCGGTGGGGAAATAGGTAGGTGGATTGAAAACTGGCTGA
Organism: Bathynomus jamesi; assembly: GCA_023014485.1. Classification (NCBI taxonomy): domain Eukaryota; kingdom Metazoa; phylum Arthropoda; class Malacostraca; order Isopoda; family Cirolanidae; genus Bathynomus; species Bathynomus jamesi. The sequence continues at coordinate 909,072 of JAJOZX010000034.1, read as the reverse complement.
AGAATAGGCGGCAGAGGGTTGTAATTAAAGGGGTTAGTTCGGGTTGGGCCTCGGTCACTAGTGGGGTTCCTCAGGGTTCCGTTTTGGGGCCACTGTTTATCATTTACATAAATGATTTAGACGGTGGCATCGTCAGTCGGATCGCCAAATTCGCTGATGACACCAAGCTTGGGGCCAATGTTGGGACGCCCGAAGCGATCGAGGAACTGCGTGCGGACCTAGGTAGGATAGGAGAGTGGTCCGAAAAATGGCAAATGCCGTTTAACTTGGGTAAATGCAAAGTGATGCACATTGGCTACGCCAATCCCAAGTCGGACTACTCGATGTTGGGGAACAATATCGAGACGACTGATTTGGAAAAGGACTTGGGTGTGCTAATCAGCAGCGACCTTAAGTTTACCAAACAGTGCGTAGAGGTGGAAAAAAAAGCCCAGAAGCTGTTGGGTTATATCAGGATGCAATTTCAGTTTCGGAACAAGGAGATTGTGCTCTCTCTGTACAATTCCCTGGTTCGGCCGCACCTGGAGTATGCAGTGCAGTTCTGGTCGCCCACCCTCAGGAAAGATATTGAGAGGCTGGAGCGAGTGCAGGCGAGGGCCACAAAGTTAATCCCTTCCGTTAGGCATATGGGCTACAATCGACGGTTACGCGCCCTGAACTTGTTTTCGCTGGAAACTCGGAGGCTGCGCGGTCAACTGATCGAGGTTTTCAAGCTCTTACGCGGGTTCAACGATGTCGATTTTAGAAGCATGTTTAGTTTAAATGATAACCAAACTCGCAACAATGGTTGGAAGTTGGATTTGAAACGGTTTAGGACTAGTATGTGTGGGAATTACTTTACGTATAAGATCTGTGACACGTGGAACAGTTTACCTTCAGAAGTTGTGAACAGTTCCTCTGTGGATCATTTCAAGAAAAGGTTAGACCAAATCTTGCACACTATTTGAGCGTGTAGAAAATTTTCCCTGGCACCCGTTGCCATTGGTACCTCTTCGGTATGGGCCGCAAGGCCTTTTGAGGTACTTCTTTTCCTTGTAACTCCTTGTAACTCTCTCTCTCTCTCTCTCTCTCTCTCTCTCTCTCTCTCTCTCTCTCTCTCTCTCTATTTTAGAAGCATGTTTAGTTTAAATGATAACCCAACTCGCAGCAATGGTTGGAAGTTGAATTTGAAATGGTTTAGGACTGGTGTGTGTGTGTGTGTGTGTGTGTGTGTGTGTGTGTGTGTGAGAATTATTTTACGTATAAGATCTGTGACACATGGAACAGTTTACCTTCAGAAGTTGTGAACAGTTCCTCTGTGGATCATTTCAAGAAAAGGTTAGACCAAATGTTGCACAGTATTTGAGTGCGTAGAAAATTTCTCCTGGCACCCGTTGCCATTGGTACCTCCTCGGTATGGGCCGCAATGCCTTTTGAGGTACTTCTTTTCCTTGTAACTCTCTCTCTAACCTCGTTGCTGTTCCGTATGATGGTCTCTCTTCATACGAAGGTTAAGCTGGTGGCCCCGCCTCTAGGTCTGGCTTGGTGGAGGAGCGAGTTGCTTTCTTGCGCTCTCCACCGTACATAGCCAGGTACACCCGGCTCATCTGGTACCGTCCTCAGCCAGGCATCTAGTCTTCTTTTGATTGAAGACTTCAACTTTGACCCCTGTAACGTTTCTGATGTCCTTTGGAAGCTGGTTAAAAAGTCTTGGTCCCCTAACAACCAAGCTATTTTCCTTCAGTGTTGAGGAGGTCCCTTGTCGGGCCTTTAATTTGGGAACAGTACACATCCTGCCTTTCCTATTTTCCAGTGTTGTTTGAATGGTAATTGGGTTTAGTTTGAGGTTTGGTACCAGTTTTTCAATAATTTTCCATATGTAGATTATGGTGTACCTCTCTCTTCTTCTTTCCAGGGAGTACAAATTTAGTTTACGTACCGTAGTCTTTCCCAGTAGTTGAGCTCTTTGTAGCCATCAATCTTTGCTGTGAAATGCCTCTTGAGTTTCTTCTAGTCTATTAGTTTCTTCCTTTTTATATGGGGATGTCAAAACTGAGCAGTATTCAAGTTTTGGTATAATCAGTGTTTTTAGCAGGGGAATCATTACTGTCCTGTCCCTTCTTTTGAACGTTCTTAGTACCTGTCCCGCGACTCTTTTTGCTTTGTTTATCGCTATCTGATTTGTGTTTCGAATTTCGCATTATCGGTCATTATTACCCCCAGATCGATCGCTTTCGCGCTTCTCTGAATTTCCTGTCTATCTGGAGCATAATATGCAGTCTACGTTCCTCTTTTTTACCATATCTAAGAGCTGACATTTCTCGGTGTTAAATGTCGTGTTGTTGTTGTTGTTGTTGTCTTCTGACCATTTATATATTTTGTTCGTGTCCCTCTGCAAGGCCTCCCCTTTATTTACATCGCTGATTTTTCTGCTGATCTTTGTATCGTCCGCGAATGATGTTACTATACTGTTGCTGTTTACTCCGCTCTCTATGTCTGTTAGCATGATAATGAACAGGAGTGGGGTCAGTACTGTACCTTATGATACTGAGCTGCGTACTTCCGATTCTGATGATGATATACCTTGAATTTTGACGACCTGTAGACGTACTCTGAGGAGATTATATATATAATTGTGCGCCTCGGTCGGTGGTATAGTGGTTAGCGTCGCTGACTACAAATCCATCGGCCCCAGGATCGAGACCCGGTGACGGCAGGCGGCGCGCAGCAAAACACAGCTGTTCATCCTTCCACGTAATAAAGAAAGTGGTTGGCAGATAAATTGGTACCCTCGGTAGCCTAGTGGTTAAGACGCTGGGCTGCTGGTGGGACGTGGTTCGGATTTCACGTTAAACTGTAGGTCTAAGGTGGAGCGAAACGCTTGAACTTTCTCAGAATGAACAATTCGAGCGGAAGCAAAACAAAGGTTATATTTTTTTATGCAGGAAGGAGGGGCACAAATAAATAAATATATAGGAAAAAGAAGGAAAATTCCCTGACGAGGTGTAGCTCTGAATACACGAAAGGCCTTGGAATCGTTTTTCTTTTTCCTTGTGGGTTTGCACCATTCATTCATTTCACGTGTTTAATTGTGAAATTCATCCCATATATATATATATATATATTAATTCCGTAACTAATATATAGTATATATGCTATTCCATATATATTTTTTTTAGGTCATATGACGGAGGGGACCTACAGCTTTACGTGGGATCCGAACCACGGGTCGCTACATAATCTTTGCGCGGAGGACGGTCTCCCATCCAACTACTACCCACACCCAATGTCGCTTAACTTCGCTGATCTCCGGGAAGCGGTGTTACGACATTGGCCACGACGTAGCCCATTCCGTATATACAGTATAGTGTATATAGTATTCCGTAACTAATATGAAGGGTTTCTTCATCTTTAGTTACGGAATTACTATGACAAACTTCAAATACAAACTACAAATTCCGCCAATTTCCATATTTCTAGGGTCGACCTGAAACACCTTGTATTTTACAGACCATAGTTTAAATAAAACAAGGGTGATGAACCTTTATTGTGTGTCGGGCAAATTTCAACTAAAATACTCTGTAGCGGGCAAATTGCAGCTTTGAAAATAGTTTGTGACATAATTAAGATGTAAATAGTGTATGACTTTAAATAACCAAACTGTCTACGGGAAATTAAATTATACTAATTTAATTATACATTATGCCCGCAGGCGGCAGGTTCCCCATCCCTGGTTTAAGACGAAGTGCAGCAACTGATTGACAAGATGAATAAGTACAAATCACCCGGTTCTGGCTTATTTCTTCGTAGGGTATTAAAAGAAGCTAGCCACAATATTGTTGGTGATTTAGTAACTACAGTATATTCAAACAATCATTCGAATTGGGGAAAATTGCAACCGGATGGAAATCGGGCAAATGTAACGCCAATCTTTAAAAAGGGGGATAGACAAAATCCGTGCAATTACCGCCCAGTCAGTTTACCGTCAATCGTTGGCAAGCTGTTGGGATCCATTATTACAGAACGTATCGTGTTCGTGTATCACCTTGAATCAAACTATTTAATTTTTGATTCTCAACATGGATTCAGGCGACATAAATCTTATCTGACAAACCTGTTATAATTTCTCCATAATATGTATAGTACTTTATACGATTCAACTAGAGTAATGGATATAGTGTATCTCGACTTTCAAAAAGCCTTTGACAAAGTCCCTCACGCGAAATTGATGACTAAAGTTAGAGAACTAGGAATTACCGGACTCGTTTCCAACTGGATTGCAGATTGGTTAAGAGAGAGAAAGCGGACAGTGGTAATAAATGGAGTGGCTTCGGAATGGTACCCCGTCACTAGTGGGGTTCCACAGGGTTCCGTTCTCGGTCCTTTTTATCATCTAGGCGTTGGTCTCCTAAGTACAATTTCTAAATTTGCAGACGATACTAAATTAGAAAATACTGTAGTGTTAAGTAATGAAGAGGACGTAAGAACGCTTCAAAATAATCTTGATACGTTGGGCGAATGGTCTGCTACTTGGTAGATGCCATTCAACTTGGACAGATGTAAGGCATTGCACATAGGTTACAAGAACTCGAAGGCCGATTACTCTCTGTTGGGGGAGAACTTGACTGAGACTGATCTAGAGAAAGACTTAGGAGTTTATATCAGTAATGATTTCAAACCGTCAAAGCACTGTGCAGAAGTCGAAAAGAGGGCCTTAAAAATAATAGATTACATTAAAAGACCGTTCTAATTTAGAAACAAGGAGAGTGTAACGTTTCTCTACGTTTCACTAATTAGACTTAACTCGGGTACTGCGTGCAACTTTGGTCTCCGTTCCTTAGGAAGGATATAGAAAGGTTGGAAAGGGTACAAGCAAGGACCACAGAATTGATCCCTTCAGTGGGACTGCAAAACTATCAACGAAGATTAGGGCATTTAAATCTGTTTACCTTAGAGACCAAGAGGTTGCTCGGTCAGCTTATTCAAGTTTTCAAGATGCTAAATGAAATAGACAGGGTAGACTACAGGAAATTATTCTCATTTAATACCAATTCGACATGAATTAATGGTTTTAAATTGGAACTTAAAAACATTTAGTACCTCCATATGTGGTAATTTCTTCTATAAAATGTTTATTATATGGAACCAACTTCACTCGGAGGTTGTTTGAAGCCAAAGTGTAAGTATGTTTAAAAATAGGCTGGACAAAGTCTTCACTACACTCAAGGTTTAAGACTGTTCCCACTTATAATTAAACATATAAGGTAACCCTGAAGGAGTTGGGTTGCACGATTTCTATGTGTGCATAGCGTAATCATAGAGCTAGCTTATAGTATAGTTTCCTCTTACCTGTAAAATTTCCTTAGCTACTTTTCGATTTTTTCAGGGTCAAGGTATTTACTCCAACTTTTTTCCGTACCTGCCTCTGGCGGGAAGGGAGCGGAGGGTGGGGAGGGAGCCTTATGCTTTTCTATCCCGTTTTCTACTACTGCTAGAAATTAAAAAACGAACTAGTTTAATAACAGGAACCTCCCCGAGTGGATCGAAAGATCTTTGAGGCTTCCTCTTGTTCTTCTTGTAAAAAACACACACACACACACACACACACACACACACACACACACACACACACGATGTAAATGTAGTAGGTGGCTCTGGTCTGGTTACAGAACAGTAGTTGTTATTGTAAGAATGCTCGGGAGTCAAAACCTCCTCCTAATAAGCATATAAAGGAGGGTCATAAGGAGAGTTGGTTGGGGGTGGAGTTTTTGATCCCTTTTGATCGTAAATATAGTAGGAAGCGCTGGTCAGGTCTGGTATCAGAGAACTGGACGTTCTGAACTGATAGCCTTTTTTTTAAATTTATATTTACATGTTTCTGATTTCTTATAGATCTTTATTTCGGTTCTCCTCATCTATAAGGGTAGGCGTTTTTTGCGGGGGTTCGCCCATGTCCCCAATCCCCTCTTTCCTGCATAAAAAAAAGATGAGAATTCTCAGGAGTCAAAACCTCCGAATAGCTATATTAAATTATTTTGGGGAGCCAATCCTCTCCCCTCCTCTCTTTCTCATGCTCCTCCTTTTTTTGTTATTAAAAGGGAGCTGCTTGAGGGCGGGCTAGTTAGGATAGAGAAGTAGTAGTAATGTTTCCTTTGTCAATAAATGTGATTGCAGACGCTGGTTTAGTTTGGTTTTAGAGCATTGGGAGCTTGATGGGATCTCTCTGAGTCAAAACCTCCGAATAAACGTTTTCAGCTTCAGGGATGCTACTTGGGTACACAGTGTAGGATTGTTACTACTTTTTAGGAAAATTGCAATATATTTAACTTAGCTAGCTAGAATTTTTTTTAGTTTTATGCAGTAGTGATGTAACCCTTTGCAATGAATGTAGTAGGAGGTGCTGGTCTGGTCTGGTTTCAGAGCAGTGGGCATTCTCAGATGAGAAACTTGATGAGAACTTGTAGTCAAAGCCTCTGAATTAGACGTATTCATCTTCAGGGAAAGTACTTAACAGAGTAGAAATTTAGTTTTAAGTAGTGTGTAATAGAATTAAGTGAAAAAAAACAAAAATCCATGTGTCGTGCGCGTTTGCCGTTCGAACGTAGGAATTAACGATGGTCTGAATTAGGGCATAGTTCAGATTAATCAGTTAATAATTGTTTCGAATTTAATCATTAATTAATAAAAAAATATTTTTAGAAAATGATGGGAAATGATTAATTTTACTCATAATTTCAGCATCATTTTGCTTTAAATTTTGTAATGTATATCGCAGACACGATACGGCTGCTAAATGTCATCCAACGCATGCAGTTGACACAGCTGGAAACCTCCGAGCCAAACCGCTTCCGGGTAAGAAGCTACCAGAACAGGTAGGCGGAAACGGATCTCTCTCGGAGGATCATAGGGCAACGAAACAAGCGATATCGAAGGAAAACGAACTTAAAATACACAAGGGGCAACGAAAAACAAAGAACATAAATATTGTCCTGGCTAATATTCAAGGAATAAGACCAAACCAATCACTCAATAAAGTTTCGTACCTGAAAGGATTTATGGACGAAACAAGGGCGGACATCGCATGCCTCACAGAAACTCATCTAAGGATTGCCAAGGGAATTGTGAAAACTGAAAACATTGTATTGATAAGAAAGAGATAAATATAGAGGGTTTCAACTTACTAAGAGCGGATAAAACAACGAGACGTAAAGGTGGCTGTGCTATACAGGAACGTCATATGACAGAAACGATAATAAGTAAATCAAACAGCTTTGTGGAACTCCTAGCAGTAAAAATAGAAAAACTAAACGTGATACTAATCATCTACAGACCTCCAAGCACCCCAACCGAAAAATTCTCAGAGGCCATTGATGACATCAGAAAGCTAATAAAGACCATAAACCCTCCATCCCCAATATAATGATCTGCGGAGACTTTAATTTCCCATTTATAAAATACAAAAAGGTGGATAGGAATATATATACACACCAGGACAAGGGGGGCACAAGAGAAGACCAGGAGCAAACAAAAATGTTGATGGCTCTCACAAATGAGTTTATGCTGACACAGGAGATAACAGAAAATACCAGAAAAAATAACTGCCTAGATCTGGTATTCACGAATAACACGAACTTGATTGCTGATATAAAAATAACCCCAACCATTATCTCAGATCACAACTTAATCGAGATATCAACAAATATGACGACATTAAAAGACAATACACATATTGAGGAAAGAAGCAAATTTGGGGCCTTTAACTTAAACTCCAAGACTATAAATTGGGATGCAATCAGTTCGCACATGGCCCAAATAGAGTGGAGAACAGTGGAGAAATGCTAACAACCTTGGAAGAAAAGGAAGAGAAATAATGAAGTAACCGACGATCCAAAAGAAATATCTGAAACATTGAGAGCCCAGTATGAATCAGTTTTCAGTACCCCAAAAAGTGACAAAACGATACCTGACATAGGTGCATTCTTTGAAGAGAAATTGCAAGGAAAGTATATAACAGACTTTGATTTTACCTCAGAAGATGTAGCGAGCGCTATAGGACAAATGAAACCACATTCAGCTGCAGGTCCGGACAATTGGAACGTATTATTGATTAAAAACTGTAAAAATGAAATAGCTACACCTTTATACTGGATATGGAGAAGATCCCTAGACACGGGAAATACCGAGCATCGTGAAAAGAGCAAACATTGTCCATATATATAAAGGAGGGGATAGATCTCAAGCAAAGAACTATAGACCAGTGTCATTGACGTCCCACCGCACCAAAGTATTTGAAAGAATAGTTAGAGAGAAAATTTATGATTTCTTGGAGACACTGGAAAGATTCAACGAAAATCAGCATGGATTCCGATCAGGTAGATGACGTAGATCATGTCTATCACAACTAATAGAACACTACAACAATATCCTAGATGCACTGGAAGGCAATGGCAACTACGATGTCATATACACAGATTTTGCTAAAGCTTTCGACAAATATGATCACGGTATAATACCACATAAAATGAAATATATGAGAATAGCAGGCAAATTGGGAAAATGGATTTACAACTTCCTCAGAGAACGTCTACAGGTCGTCAAAATTCAAGGTATATCATCATCAGAATCGGAAGTACGCAGCTCAGTACCACAAGGGACAGTGCTGGACCCACTCCTGTTCATTATCATGCTAACAGACATAGACAGCCGGAGTAAACAGCAACAGTATAGTAACATCATTTGCAGACGATACAAAGATCAGCAGAAAAATCAACGATGTAAATGAAGTGGAGGCCTTGCAGAGGGACACGAACAAAATATATAAATGGTCAGAAGACAACCACATGTCATTTAACACCGAGAAATTTCAGCTCTTGAGATATGGTAGAAATGAGGAACTTAAGCAGACTGCATATTATGCTCCAGATAGACAAGAAATTCAGAGAAGCACGAAAGCGATCGATCTGGGGGTAATAATGACAGATGATGCGAAATTCGAAACACAAAATCAGATAGCGATAAATAAAGCAAAAAGAGTCGCGGGACAGGTACTAAGAACGTTCAAAAGAAGAGACAGGACAGTAATGATTCCCCTGCTAAAAACACTGATTATACCAAAACTTGAATACTGCTCAGTTTTGACGTCCCCATATAAAAAGGATTAACTAATAGACTAGAAGAAACTCAAGAGGCATTTCACAGCCAAGATTGATGGCTGCAAAGAACTCAACTACTGGGAAAGACTACGTAACCTAAATCTGTACTCCCTGGAAAGAAGAGAGAAGTACACCATAATCTACATATGGAAAATGATCGAAAAACTGGTACCAAACTTAAAACTAAACCCAATTACCATTCAAACAACACTGGAAAATAGGAAAGGCAGAATGCGTAGTGTTCCCAAATTAAAGGCCCGACAAGGGACCTCCTCAATACTGAAAGAAAATAGCTTGGTTTGTCAGGGGGCCAAGACTTTTCAATCAGCTTCCAAAGGACCTCAGAAACGTTGCACTGGTCAAAGGTGAAGTCTGCAAGAGAAGACTAGATGCCTGGCTGAGGACGATACCAGATGATCCGGGTGTACCTGGCTATGTACGGTAGAGAGCGCAAGAAAGCAACTCGCTCCTCCACCAAGCCAGACCTAGAGGCGGGGCCACCAGCTTGTGAAGAGAGACCAATGCACGAAACAGCAACATGGTTAACAAGGTTATCATTTGAATTTGGCACCTTTTTGCATGTATAAACTATCTAATCTGCCCTTGCCTGATTTCTTGAACTAAAGCAAACTAAATGTTTGAGCAAAATGTTTTCTTCGGTCTTATCTCACGCAACAGAAACAATTAAAGCTCTTTCTTACTCTTTTCAGAAGTATTTCATTTTTAATAATTTTTAATCAGTTAATCATTGATTAATTAGAAAATTTCATCATTCATCACTTTTTCCTTAAAATGATTAATTAACCATGCCCTAGACTCTGAGTCCCGTAAGCGGCCCCCCTCGTTTTGTAGACGGAGTTGTATCCGTAGGACTCTCGATAACGTCACTCTTGGGGTGATGGGAATCCAGGAGAGCACCTCTTTAGATCACGTTTAACATCGACGCTCGTGGACGCACACAAATTAAGCATTTATTATGAATAAAAGGAATAGAATCAACTGCTTTAGATTTATTATTTCACGAATTTCTAAGTTTTAGTTTGGCTGATGACGTGGTTTAGGATTTCTTTTGAGGAATCCTTTTAGAAAGTGAAATGTAATTAATTCTTGATTGTAAGTTTAAAATATGGCCTTAATCTTATGAATAATAACAGCGGTGGCTAGAGGTAATGGCTAAGCCTGTTAATAAGCTCGAGAAAACGAGTTATTTCCGTTTTATTTCTTAAATTCAGTCTACAGCAGAGGTAATATTTATAAGACGAGGTAGCGTCACTACACAATCAATCACAGAGCCTGCGTGGTTAGAGGCACAGCAAAGAGCAGAGAACCCCGCCATCGACTCTCGGGGTTTTTATAGCTTCGGGGTAGGCGGGGACGAGGTAAATTAAGTGCCACCTTTTTTACGAGGTTACGAGAGGAGTTTAACAACAAGCGCCGATGAGAGTGCTTCGCAAAATTTGGGTGGAATTATATTCGAGGGAGTAGCCCAATTAAAATTGAAATAGTTTCCGCTGAGTCTGAACTTTTCTTTTGATAATAAAGCATAATTGTTGAGCCTGAAGGCGCCAGAATGGCGGGCATTATGATAGGGTTAATTTCCTTACAAGGGATTCAGTTGGAGAGGAAAATATAGAGTATACCTGAAATTCTATGGTTGAGAGAACCTTTTCAAATGATTTTTAGAATCAAGTTAAATACTAATCAGGGGAAGCTGAAATTTAGACTGTAACTCGGTTGCGGAATTCATATGCTTTGTCTCCTTACTTAGTTATTTCAAAACGTGTATTACTCAGTCATTATCTCTTAAATTGTCTAATTAGATAAATATTTCACACACACACACACACACACACACACACACACACACTTCTTTTGAGGGATAAAATTCAGCTTTATTTTTCTCTTTCAGGGTGACGAAGGATCGAAACGCGACGCTTGTGTGGGTACGAGCGTAGCTACGATCACGGAGCCTGACTGTTTGGGTCCTTGCGAACCGGGTTCTTCCGTGACGCTCGAAGGCATCGTTTGGCACGAAACTGAAGGAGGTGAGAAGCCCCCACCGGGAGGCGCAGAACTTAAAATTTACGTTCTTTTTCCTTCTGAAAGAAGAATAGGATGATTCTTGTGTAGTAGTTTAGCTTAGAGTAGGTCTAAAGAAGTACGCGAAATATTTTTTATTTCGAATTGGTGATTTTCCCTACCAGGTGTGTTGGTTGTCAATGTTACTTGGCGGGGAAAGACCTACGTGGGAACTTTACTGGATTGCACAAAACACGATTGGGCTCCTCCCAGGTGAGTTACCATTCGAGTTAACATTATTTGAGACGGTCAGCAACCAAATTTGAATGATATTCATTTTCATTCTTTTCTTTTTCTTTAAAACGATTCGAATAAAAATTTGTTGACTGAAGATGACATTATTTATTTATTTGTTGATGACTACATTTTTCTTTGAGGAGTTTTTTATTTTATTTTATTTTTTTAATCCCGAGTCTCGCACGCTAGTTTTTGAAGCACAAATGTTTGAGTGTTAATGTTGTATTGCATTTTGAACGTCCTCCAGACAAAGTTGTTGTTGTTGTTGGTTCTATGTATTTTGATAGTTTAGTAGTTGAGCATGTATTTCGGAGCATTTATCCTTTATTTAGAAAGACCATTCGTAAATTTTTTCTAATTAACACTTTTACCCGTTCCACGAGCTTTTTAATTTTTGTCTCCATAAACTAGGGTTGTTATTTGTGAAACTGGTGTATATGTTGTGTATGTTGTATATTGAGTTATTAAACTGTTGAAATATATTGTGAGGGGGTGGATGTGCAGTCTGGGGGGCGTTGTGGGCGCCCGTGGCGGGATGTGGGCGGGATGTGGGCGGGAGGCCAGGCTCGCAGTCCACTCATTTAATTTGACCTGACCTGGCTCTCCTTCTCCTTAGGTTTTGTGACTCTCCGACGAGCGACCTCGAATCTCGCACCCCCAAAGGCCGTGCGAAGCGAGGGCGCGCCGCCGCTTCCTCCTCCAACACCGCCTCGGCTGCCCACACGCCCACGACAGAGATGAATGTCACGGAGACACGCAGCGGGAAACTCCGCAACGCCTCCGTGAAAGGGCGCAGGGGGGCCGCCACGCCCAACTTTAACCCTCCTCCGAGCCCAGTTAAGGCGGAAGTGGGAGGGACCAAGCGGAAGGGAAGAGAGGGCGACGTTGCTCCTGCTTTACCTGATTCAAAGTTGGTGAAAAGGGCTCGTTCCACCTCCAGAGGAACGCCAACGAATGGCTGTAGCAGTCCATCACCCGAGCAGCCACTGCCGCCGCCACCGCCGCAACAGCAGCAGCAGCAGCAACAACAGCAGCAGCAGCAACAGCAGCAGCAGCAACAGCAACACCAACACCACCACCATCAGCAACACCATCAGCAGCAGCAGCAACAACACCAGCAGCAGCAACAACAGCAGCCACAACAGCAGCAGCAGCAGCAGCAGCAGCAACAGCAGCCACAACAACAGCAGCAGCAGCAACAGCAGCCACAACAACAGCAGCAGCAGCCACCACCACCACCGCCGCAGCCGCAACAACAGTCCAGTAATGAGAATCCACAACCTCCGAGTTCGCCTCAGCTTATTGAGTGCCCAGAGCCAAATTGTAGTAAGAAGTATAAACACATAAATGGGCTCAAATATCATCAGAGCCACGCTCATAGTAACAGCCAGAGTACAAATGAAGATGAAAGTAGCACTACTGAGAGTAGAGGAGAAAACAGTGAAGTGGAAGAGAACAGGCAGCCTTTACCTCCTTCACCTACTCCTTTAGCATCAACACCCGCAGATGCTTTGTCGCAGGATCTCGTAAAGCCAGCCGTACTAAGGCCTTCAACAACGACAAATACTGAGAATGGAGAGCTTTCTTTACCTTCTCAGCCCATTTTACTATTGCAGCAGACAAATGGTGGCCCAGTGCAAGTTGCAAAATCTCCCCAACATTCATATGTTTATTCTAACAATTTAGGTGTAAATAATCTTCAGAAACAAAATGGGAATTCGAATTCAAATTCAGTTAATGGTAGGCAGTCACAGGTGCAAATAGTTCAGCAAGGAAATCAGACAACAAATCCAAGTTCAAATCAACCTCCTACTCAAGATACGCCAGTAACGCAGAGTAACCAACATAAGCAAGAAAATTCTTCTCACCATTCTCATTCATCATCTGAACAGCCATCACAGCAACAAGGGGGTGTTGTAGTATTAACTCCGAATCAGATCCCTAGTGTTCATCCTTTAATATTATCTCAGCCAAAATCATCTCACCAACATTTACAGCCACCACACCAAACAACCCAACAGCAAACACTTCAACAAACACATTCCCAGCTTCCTTCATCCCAGGTTCAATCAGGTACTTCACAATTACAGCAATTGCACCCAGCACAACAGCAGCAACAGCCACCGCCGCAACTACAACAACAATCGTCACAACTGCAACATCAACAGCCACCCCCACATCTTCAACAACCGCCACAGTTACAACAACCGCCACCATCTCATTCCCTACAACCTCAAGTTTCCGTTTCTTCTCAGCATCCAGTACATACTACCCAACAACCAATACAGGGCTTGCAACTACAGAAACAGCATGCACATCACTTGTTAGGTCAACAAGTGCAGCAAAGTCACCCTCAGCAGCAACAATCTCAGCAAGGGCCGCTTCAACATTTAAAACCACAATTACAACCTACACACCACACCACCACCACCACCACCACCACCACCAACAACAGCAGCAGCAGTCTTTAAAAGCGCAAACTCAGTCTACACAGCAATCAACTTTGCATGCACCTCAGACACATCCACCTACAGTTTACCATCCTCAAATTCATGAGCAACCTCAGTCATCGTCTCATCCGTCACAGCAGATAATGCAACAGCCGCCACCAAGAGTGGAATTAAAACCAGAAATAATAAACAGAATAAATCCTGTCCACAATAGTTCTCAGTTGGTATCTTCAACTCGATCTTCACTTGGAACTCTCGCGGACACATCATCTGCTCCAGCGTCTGTTATTTCAACTCCGACTCTTTCTGCAGCCTCCATACCACAAGGGACGCCGCTCTCAAGTCTTCCTGGTTCGACAGTGACTAATCTTAAGATGAAATCAAGCGTAGAAGGAGACAAATTAGTAGGTAAACCTAAGGATATGGTGAATGGCCTGATTGCGAAAAAGGAGGAAGAGCAACCGAACAGGGAGGATGCCAGAAGTCCTGCCTATTCTGATATTTCTGATGCTAACGACACTGCACCTGTGATAGACGAGGATGTTGATTCGAAGGACTTCAAGGATGAAAAAAAGCCAGAACTCCCTATTGGGGGAGCACCACCTTACGCTTATGGCCTGTATTTTGGAGGTTATGGTCAGCCTCCACATCCGTACCTGATGCCTCCCATTCAGCATCCTCAGAGCCTGCCCTTAAAGTCAAGTGATACAAAGGACTTAAAGGAAAAGGCTCAGGATAAGGACAAGAAAGATTACTTGCCTCTTCCCGGAGGGAGTGATTACATGAAATTTCCCCCGCAATATTTATATTCGTACTCGCATCTTTATCCTCCTGGTTATCCTGATCCTTATTTAAGAGATCCTTTATACAAAGACATGATAGAAAAACCTAAGATGGAACATGAAGAGTGTACACCGATGGAAGGAGGAGATAAAGGTCCAACTGATCTTTCGAGAAACTCGTCAAATTCTGCTTCGAATAATAATTTGCCAGAGAAAGGTGTTCTCAGTTTGAAGGAGAGCAAGCCCCCTGATGTTCATTCATCTCTGAAGGAACAATTGGAATCCAGAGGCCAACCGCCTCTGGATAAAAGACCAGTCGACCCCGCACTCGCCTACAGGTATATGAGTTCTTACGATGCGAGACTGCCGCTGGTCGGTTCTCCTTTGGATAAGTCCTTAGATGGCAAGCCCGCAGTGGGCATCACGAAACCTTCAACTCCTGTGCCCCTTTCAAGTCCTCGCCTAGGTTCTACTCCTCCTGCGAATAACACCTTGAGTAAAGAAGAAAAGAATGAAAAGCGAACAGAGATAAAGAGCGAGGGAGTAAAACCAACGATGGAGACAACTGGACCTCCTCCTCCCCCAACATCTTCCGCTTATTATCCCCCTTTCCCTTACGCTCACGTTCCCTTCGACCCTTACCGCCCTCCAATGGTTCCAGGAATGTCTCTTGCAGCAGGATTTCCTCCTTATCTCGCTGCCCACCCACCCGGTCTAGGGGGCCTTAGGTACCAATTAGGAGTACCAAACGGACCTGAAGATTTGTCTCCCAGCGGTGCAGGGGCGGCTATTTTAACTCCTGGGCTATACACGGGATCACATAAAATAGCAGAATTACAAGAGAGAGCTCAGAAGTCTCCATCGGGGCAAGTCGCATCTTCGGCAG
This sequence comes from Bathynomus jamesi, assembly GCA_023014485.1. Classification (NCBI taxonomy): domain Eukaryota; kingdom Metazoa; phylum Arthropoda; class Malacostraca; order Isopoda; family Cirolanidae; genus Bathynomus; species Bathynomus jamesi. Next base: position 893,507 of record JAJOZX010000034.1, on the reverse strand, counting down.
GGTTGGCTATGAGTAGAGGGGGGTCACCTCTGACGTTAATTGCTAACAATCCATTAAGTGTGGCTCCTCCCCATAGCCTGTCACACATGGTGTCCTCCCCATCGTTTTCTTCATCGTCTGCGATCTTTACGAGCTCGATTGGCGCTCATCAAGGATCGTTAATGTCCGCAGGCCATCTAGGGGACCGAAAGACACCTCCCGTGGGTCCACGACTGCCTCCTCACCCATCGTTACCCGAGGGTTATCCATATCCCCTTTTACCTGCACAATTCCCCCCTCACTTCACAGGTGAGATTTTCCAATAGCTTGAGTGGACTTTTGGCTTTTCACTTGATTTAAATACCCTCAGATATATAATTATATTGTATAAAGAAGTGCATTCATTCGTAATTTATAAGGGCACTGATTTAGTATCTAATCGTGGAATATTAATTTCAGCGCTGGGCGTGAGTCCAACGGCCTTGCCAACGGTGGGAGTGGGCGGCCCGGGAGTGCCTCCCTCAGGAATGGCCGGGGCAGCACCACCCCAACCCAAATAAAGGGTGTGCCGAATGGACGTAGATGACACAAGGTAGCGGAAGACGCCGGCGATGATAACGAAAACGAAACTGAATCGTTGGCTTCGAACGAAGGAAAGACGCTGGAGGAGAATCCGAGCGAAGCGGATTCAGACGAAGAGAAGAACGACAGCTGAAAGGAGGTCACTGTCGAAAAGATGGATAATTTTTACCATCATCATGCGATCCATAAAGAAAGAAAATGTGAAGGAGAGTAAAACGAGCGTTTCGGATAGAATAGATCGCGATTGTCGTAAAATCACACGATAAAAATGCGTGCGAAGCATTACCTAAGTTTCAGTGAACAGAAATAAAGTGCTAAACCTTATTTATTTCTTCTTTTACTCTTTTTTTTTATATAAACTTCGAAACTAATAAAGATTTTTGGAAACGAAAATAATAGGTATTTATTATCGTTTACTTTCCCTATCAAAGGGAGCTCTTTTGTGATATGTATTATATTTTTTAATATTTAGAGATGTTATATTAAAAGTTTTTCCTTTTTAATTATTAAAAACGACTTTAAAAACGGATTGAATTTACTTCTTCCAAACAAATTTTAAGGAAGTTTAAAAAGACTTGTGATTTAGCTCTTAATGTGTTCATTAATTTAAAAAACATTCACATTTTCAATTTTCTTTTAAAAAATAAAAGGAAAACTATTTTATGTATGGTGTACAATGGAAGTAAGAATTTTGAGATGTAGTAGATAGCTTCTTCTTTGTAATACCACCACAGGGTATTAATATAGGTTTCTTTATGCCTTCATTAGGATGAAAAAAATTGAATTTAGTTCTGTCCGTATGACTCCATTCCTCTTCACCATTCCAAATGTCCCCTAATCCTTCAGTTTCCAATTTTTCTTTAGTCATCCTTAGGTAATTATTATGGGTCAGGGCCATTAATAGTTTAGCCTGTTTATATGTCCTTTCATAATTTTACAAACTACTGTAATTAAAATCATGTTGCATATATTTAAAGTAGATACATCAATATTAATTACGCCTGTTTCTACACTGTAAGACAAGTTGATATTTACCAAAGACTAAGTTATTTATTTTTATTTTTATCTGTAATGCTGTCTATATATTACTGCAGAATCTGTTAATTGGAATGTAACCAAAATCTTCCTCAAAATTCCTCCCTCTCTCTCTCAAGTTATTCATCTATTTGAATTTTAAATTTTTTGCACCCAAATTAATTTTTTTCTTATAAAATTAACTCTACCAAGTTAATGCATTTCGTCAACATCAAGTATTATGATGCTCCATATGTTAGCCATAAAAATATTTCCATAAAATTATTATTATTATTTTATTAGTGCTACTACTACTACTTTGCTCTCTGGCACTGTAGGACAATGTAGTGTAATAATTTTTTATTTGTATTTTTCTGGCGTTATAGTACAACGTAATTTAGTTTATTTAAATACAGGATATAACTATTTTGTATAAAATTATCACTTACTAGTTAGAAAAGGAAGCTTTATTAAAATATTTGTAGTTTTTATTTATTTATATTGGGCAGAAAAAGTAATATTAAAATGTATTTTTTAATTTATCTTTTCTATTTAAATATTGTTAATTGTTCATTTTCAAGTTTCGGATCTCCATATGGAATGTTAAAAAGAAAAAAAAATTCACACAACTGTTTGATTTGAAACTTCATGAGGTTAAGTTCTATTCGAGTTTCTAGTCTGTTGAATTTGTGCGAAAACGTTTGAAATAATTGACGGTTTAAAACAATTTTATTCACACTATAGCTTACCATACTGTACCTGCCGAGATTTCTTAAGAATATTTAAGAATCTAATCAAAACTTTTTAACTCCAATGTTTGGTTTGGTTGTCCAATAAATGTCTAATCGTCAAAAAATTTGGTTTAAATTGAGAATACAACTTTTGAAGATTCCTTATTTTCTTTAGAGAGTGCTCATAAATATTTTACCATCTACGTAAAGTGAAGAAAAATTATCATATTTACATTTGAAATCAATGATATATATTTTTTAAGGTAAACTGCGCTTTACAGACGCTATCTGGCGTTAGTGATTCAGTGTCATTTTCGGGTGTTTAGGAATAAGTCCACAGGATTTTATCTTCCCTGATATGTGTGATAGTTTATCTGTGCGCGTGTATACATGCGCGCAATTATGTATATAAATAAAATACAAATTTTTTTATATTCATCTAGGACTCATTTTTAACCTTGTATAGTTGTAAATGGTAACTTCGACGAGACTTACTTGGTCCAACTTTACTTTGAGGCCCTTCGAGGAAAGTGAAATGAGAAGCAGGATATAAATATTTATTAAAAATTGACTAACTTATCACTAGATAATGTTGGAATGAAGGCACTTCATTTAAAGCAAATAATTCAGTTTATTTAACTAAGGTTTGAAATGTAAAGACGAGAATAATGAATACACACTACAAAAAAATTATGATTACACACTGGAAAATTGTTCAAAAATATCGCTATAAAGTATCGCAATCGCCTGAAAGACGCACAAGTAACTAGTGAAGCAACTTTGAATTTTGGAATCTGAAAATTAAGTGTTGGAATTTGATATTTTACGATATAAGCAGTTGAAAGTCGCTAGAAAAAAATTTCGACTCAATACAGACACCTATGGGTACAATCGGGAAATGAAAAGTCCCTCGAAATAAATGTACAGATACTGTAGCTTTCGAATCACTTTGAAGAATGCTAACCAGATTGTTCTTCAACATCGCGCCGCGCGCGCGCACACAAATTAAAAAAAAAAAGTCAAAATGATACCTCTTTGGAAGGTGTGCAAAAAGTGGGGGGTAAACTGCATTGTAAGGAGGCCCATCTGAATCTAGCCGTTATCGGTTTTAACAAACTACAACACGGGTAATACCTACGAATTACACAGTTTGGTAATATATATATATAAGTCAACATTTGAAACCTGTTTCACCACACGCAGGCGGGCGGGGCTGAACCTGAGCTTGCACAGCAACAGAATAGGTGGCCAGCCCAACCATGGTAGAGGTGAAGCGAACCCTGCCTTGGCAGCTTTAGTCTAATCTCCAACTAACCGAGTCACAAGAGTCATATAGTATGAGAAAAAGTTCTAAAATAAACTATATCCTCTTAAACAAGTGATTAATTCACTGAGAAAACTTTTGAAATGTTTCAACAAACTCCTTTTTCAAGCACTTAAATTACTCTACTCGAGTGAAATTATCATCATGGTGTGAGTAAATAATTTAAGGGATATATATTTCCACTTTAATTTTTTTTTTGACGTTTGCCGATACTTAAAACCTGCCCCTCATATTATATATATATATCCACACACACACACACATATATATATATATACACATATATACACATTTTTTTTTTTTTTTTTTTAAAGTTCGGGAAGAACCGATTCGCCTCTATTTAAAAGGGCATATCTCGGCGGAAAAACAAAGAAAAAGTGAGAGGAAAGACAGAGGAAAAAGAAAGGGTGGAGGGGACAGTCGAAGTGGAAAAAGACCAAGGATGACAAGGACTGCAGGGTCGAGCCCCATCATCCTTGGGTGCTAGGGCCGGGAGGGCGCACGTGAAACCTCCAGGAACAAGCACGTACAAACGAGCACAAAGAGCACTCAAGAGCACGAACTTAGAACCCCCTTGCGGGGCGCACATATATATACACTATATGATCAAAAGTATTCGGACACCCCAGAAAATCCGCATTTCTGCAAATATCACCTTCGCCGAAAGGTATGCTGGGAAAAAGCGTGGCGAAACTATAATACTGAGGTGTTCTGTTAAGTTATCAGTAACTGTTGTGAAGCCATGCCGCGCGGACGTGAACTCTCCGAGTTCCAACGTGGACTCGTCATCGGATGTTATTTAAGTAACGTTTCTATACGAAACATTGCAGCCAAACAGGATATACCAAAGTCGACTGTAGCGGATGTTATCATGAGATGGAAGCACGACAGTACCTCCGTTAGTACTGTAACTATCCGCAGAGATATGCACAGACTCGGTTATTACGGTAGAGCAGCTGTACACAAGCCACTGATTACAAAAGTTAATGCCACGCGTCGTTTGGCCTGGTGTGTCTCCCGTCGTTCCTGGACCGTGGAGGACTGGAAAACTGTTCTTTGGAGCGACGAGTCGCGGTATTCACTCTTCCAGTCTGATGGGCGTGTTTGGGTGTGGCGACAGCCCGGAGAACGGCTTCTTCCTGACTGTGTACGTCCAACGGTGAAGTTCGGTGGAGGGTCCATCATGGTATGGGGTTGTTTTTTCTGGCTAGGGCTCGGCCCGTTGGTTGTTATACCCACTACCATGAACGCTGACGTTTATCTCGACGTTCTGGACAATTCGGCCCTCCCTACACTGTGGCAATACTACGGAGATGGCCATTGTTTGTTTCAACAGGATCGAGCTCCCTGCCATACTGCAAGGCGTGTGCAGGACTGGTTTCGTGAAAATAAGGTGGATTTGTTAGACTGGCCTGCTCAGAGCCCCGATCTCAACCCAATCGAGCACATGTGGGACGAACTGGAGCGACAGATACGAAACCGCACACCACGCCTGGCTTCACTTGCATCAGCTCTGCAAGAGGAATGGCGAGCCATTCCTGCACAGACTTACCGAAAACTGGTGGAAAGTATGCCTCGACGTGTTGACGCTGTAATAAAAGCAAAGGGTGGACCTACTGGTTACTAAATGCCATAATAAAACCATTTTTCCCAAAACCATGCGGTGTCCGAATACTTTTGATCATATACATTGTATATATATATATATATAAAATAAATGACTTTTGAGGGTCCTTCATAGCGAAAGGATTAGCAATATTAACTACAATAAGCTTATTTTCATTTCGAACCATCCCTCATTGGAATCACGAACAAAATGACCATAAAGTGTCATTACTTTGAAATTAAATCCTTCCATAGAATCAAAAGAATTTTTTTCTTCTTTTTCCATAATTAAAATTTATTTTACGAGTTGATGCATTGGCTGACATTCACTTTCCATTCAAATGTCACAGGAATAAATGGGAAAACCGAGAACAAATTCTAATGATATGGAAATACCTAAATTTTAGAAAGCTGCAAAGGTGAACTAAAATTACGTTGAAAAAAAAAAAAAATACATTAAGAAATTTGACAGAATTTCAAAATAGTTTTTGCAGTAATAGTTACACTGAACTACAACCTTTAAAATCTAATTTATTTATCCTTAAAAAATTGCAAAAACTACCTTAGATCATTTGTTTGTTCATACATTTTCAGAATAAAATAATGTAATACAATCTCTTTCTCTCTCTCGTGGTCATTGCAGTTAAATGCATATATATATATATTATATATATGAAAACAGTAAAAATAAATAGTCGTATATTCTGCATGTATATGAAACGATCAGTAAAATTAATACAAATATTTTACTTTTTATTGTTACAAAAATTCTAACCTTTTTCAGAGTTTTCTCCAAATCTGCTCTCTATTCAATATAACAAAACCAATCACATATTTCAGCCACGTGACATCTCTAAATACGAAGTAAAAAAAAATAACCTTTTTGCTAAATGACTTCTTGGAAATTAAAATTATGCAAATTTCAAATTTATTCAAGCTTTTAGAAATGTTAGAAGGAATGTTCATGAAAATGTGAGATTGTCAGGACATCCTACGAAAATATAACAATTTTATTAGTGTAAAACATATTTACAATATATATATATATATATATATATATATATATATCCTAATTTTTGTGGTTATTTCCTATACAACAATGCTTAAATGATCTTAATTATTTCCCAGAACGGGTTTGCTTATACAGTAGTCACAGCCAAAATATATTGAATTAAAACAATTCTAAAATCTCAATTACTTCTATGACGGAAGATAAACAGTAAACTCTCAAAGCATTCTTAAATGTACCCTGAAGACTAGTAGCTAATATTAAACCTGAAAAGACTTGCCTTCAAATGAGTGTTTATACCGTGTTCCATAAGTCATTGTAGGGTTTCATTTAATCGTACACAGACTTACGAAACACCCTTTATATTTAAATTAATAGAAATTCATTCTAGCTTTTTAACTCTTTGAACCATGGTGGGATATCTTATATAACACCTTTTTTGCATCATTTTGTTGCATTTGGGGTCAATCAGTAACCCACGTTAACAAATATTTTGAACCTTACTGGCTGTGCTTCAAAGAGTTAAAACCAACATGAATTATAATTAGGACCAAGGCTCTCCTAAAATTATTATTAAATGTTGGATTGAAGTTCTGTTGTTTAACACACCTAAATAAAAGAAGAAAAATCTATGCTACATTTAGTTATGTATCGAATTATTCTAGTCCCTTCAGAAATCCTTCGTTCTCTGACCTAAACCAAAATGAACAACCTAATAACAAATTACAACGAAGCTTTAACAGAGCAACCTCGCGCATCGTATCTGGAATGAGGTCATACTAACGAGACACGAAGGAGATTCTTGCTTTGCTCTATTTGCATGTTTTGTTCAATTGTTTCAACACTGGAATTGACTGATATGACCACAATCACCATATCTTCCTTTTGATATACTTGAAAGCTTTTACCCAATTAAACATTTTATCAGTATTATAAAATTATAAAATAACCTATTAATAATGATATCCATTAAACTCTATGATAGTCGTTGGTGTTTACACTTCTCTCTTCAGACCATCTGCGTTTACATTTGGCGTCAAGCACAGAAAATCTCGTACGTCTGAAGCAGCAGAATTAAAAAAAATGCTATTCATAACCAGCCCAAGAGTATTCACTAAACGAAATACTCGTGCACGAATTATAAAATATTCATTTCTTGAATATAAATTATAAGAATGGAATGCAAAGCAATAAGGGTAACTCTTGCGTTTATATACATATTTAATTTATTTTATAAATATGAGAAGTGGGCATAATGTGCACTTTTTTCTTCATTTGGAAAAAGTTATATATATATATATATATATATATATATATATATATATATTATATATATATATATATATATATATATATATATATTATATATATATATATATATATATATATGGGTGAACCAAATGTAGGTGGACAGTAAATGATAACGTTTATTTTGAGAATACATATTTAATTTTTTTGTATACTATAATACAAAATAAAATTTAAATAAATTTAGTTATAATATTTAATATAATATAACACAAACACCATAATTATAATGAACACCATAGTTATAATATAATATAACACAAACCGTATTCAACCTACTGTCCACCTACTTTTGGTTCACCGTATATATATATATATATATATATATATATATATATATATATATATATATAATATATAGATATATATATATTATATATATATATATATATATATATATATATATATATATAGATATATATATATATATATATATATATATATATATATATATATATATTATTATATATTATATATATATAATATATATATATCTATATATATATTATTATATATTATATATATATATAATTATATATATATATATATATATATATAATATTATAATATATATATATATATATATATATATCTATATATATTATATATATATATTAATATATATAATAATATATATATATATATATATTATATATATATATTAAATATATGAAAAATTATTTCACGAAAGTGACACGTGAAAAATATTTATGATGAATAAAACCACGAAGGGAAAGAAACGCGAAGGGGTGCTCAAGCGCTTTCGTCTAATGACATCCTCAGGACACTGTGTTCCTGAGGATGTCATTAGACGAAAGCGCTTGAGCACCCCTTCGCGTTTTTTTTCCCTTCGTGGTTTTATTCATCATATAATATATATATATATATATATATATATATATATATACGAAGAAACGTTTACTTTATATATATTATATATATATATATATAACGTAAAGAACGACGCTTGTATAGGAGATATTCCGCGCAAGACGAGAAAGAGAAAACAACAAATGAAAAAATGAAGTACCACCTGGGAATCGAACCCGGGATCTTCCGATTGCCGGTCAGACGCGATAACCACTACACCATGGACTTCACTCTTCCAAATGCCGTAATTCCTCTACATACTCGCAGAAACCAATGCCCCAAGGGGGCATTGGTTTCTGCGAGTATGTAGAGGAATTACGGCATTTGGAAGAGTGAAGTCCATGGTGTAGTGGTTATCGCGTCTGACCGGCAATCGGAAGATCCCGGGTTCGATTCCCAGGTGGTACTTCATTTTTTCATTTGTTGTTTTCTCTTTCTCGTCTTGCGCGGAATATCTCCTATACAAGCGTCGTTCTTTACGTTATTTATACTGCGTGTTCTTTGCAGTTGAATGTATATATATATATATATATATATATATATTATATATATATATATAACGAAGAAACGTTTACTTTTATATATATATATATATATATATATAACAAAAGTATACGAAAAAATATTATCTAACTTCATAAAAAGGAATAAATTTTCAGCTAAAAAATAAAGCCACTACTACAACTTAACAACTAGACATACTAACAGTAATATACAGTAAATGAAAACAATGATCACTGCTATTCTGAAGGAATCTCAACGGCGAACATCTTATCCGAAGATAGGTTCCAGAAAATCTCTCTCGATGACAGCTTCAACGTGCTTCAACGACGTTCCCGGCGAAAGAGTAACTACGTGCGGGCCATTGTACGGGGAGGATCGCGGGGGGGTGTTTGGGGAAGCAGCGCCGTTGATAAGGGGGCCGGAGGTAGTGAGTGTGTTGAAGAAGGGGTGAAGGTCCATGAGGGAGGTAATACTGGAGCCGGTAAGGAGAAGGTATCCCGGCCGATGAGGCAATACAGGAGGGGGCGAAGGAGGGGAAGAGGACTTCCCTTTGCGTAACTGTACGGAATCGAGAGAAGAAATATTAAATCTTAAATAGTCACCGAGATGTTCAAAAGCTTCGAAAACATTCGTCGAAAGTAATTTGTATGGAGAAAAATTGATAGGTCTAATTTTTAATCGTAACATTAATTTAGGATTTCTTTTTCTATCTCCTTCCCGCATTATACTATCCAAAAATGGTTCGATCGTAAATGTGTCACTCACCTTCTGAGACATCAACTTGGCAATTCTGGCTATGTGTGGTACGAATTCGCAGCTCTGCAGGAGATATCCCATGCCTTCAAATTTGGTTTTCGATTCATTGGTATTCGGCTTTTCTGTACCGACGAAAGCCCAACGATACCTTAAAGTAATTAACGAAAAATACTTTATAGATTGAATGCGGTATGGTTTAAAGTCACTTTAAACCCTTACTTGTATTTCGTTACTCATTTACTTAGTTCACCTCCAAAATGCACTCAATTCATTAATTATTACTGTATATAAATGCATATTAATAATTAATAGTTTTACTCACTCTTGTACCATGGCTGTAAACCCTTTGTTACCGTGTCCCTCCAATTCATTTCCCTTTATTTCTCCCTATAATGACTTATACATCCGAATTAGATAGCTATATTGTATTAATTATGAATTAGTGTATATAATAATGCGCTTGACTATGACGTCACGAAATAAATTATTGTAGCATTTGTCATCCCTTGAATACTAAATCTTCAAACTGACACCTTTAGTATTCAGTGTATTATAAGTTATAACTTCCCCATAGTTACTGATACACAAGTCATTATTTATCTATGGTGTCTTGCGTATCGTCACTTATAGCATTCGTGTCATTTATCTATCTATTGTCTATCGATAATAATTTATCTATTGTCTAGCGATCTATCAGTCCGTGTCTGCACGGTTGTCCTTACACGTAATTATTACGTTCATATGTATAACTGTTACCAAATTTTCTCAAGGCGTTGCGCAAGATTCTCGTTGATGCTGACGCAAATATTCAAATTCAGCTCTTTGAGCGTCAACGCTATTTTACCTATGTCAGCTCACTAACTAAACATATTTCATTGAAATGTCGGAATGCCTTCAAAAACTCTCTCGCGCTTCTGCTAGAGATTTATAACATTAAGATGTTACGTTATATTATAATACAACGTTACCATGCCAAGTCACTGGGTTCGTTCTATTTACGTCGCATAGTTATTCATGTTCTCATTAATTGCACTTATTATTTCTACCTTATTATTTTATGTCACTTACGTGTTAAGTTATCAAAAATGTCCTCGTACTTTCAATGGAAATACATCATATTCTTCCTCCGCTTGTTTACATATTATTTGACATAATTGGGTCTTATAATAATTATAGTAATCATTGTTATTAATTAATTAACTATAAATATATAGCATTGTTGTTAACTCCCTTTAAATTATAGAACAACGAATAACTCTCCTTTATTATATAAATTATTTACATTACTTCAGTATCAGATGTGTCAATTAACAATTTCTAAAATTGTAATTAACTGTAATAACTTAATATGAAGTACTTGATGTACTCTCGGTGCACAACCCTAAAATTATGTCGCCATCCAATAATGTATACTTTGCAAAATTATTATCTTTTATTTTTTTTTCATTTTTATTTTTTGAATCTTTCAAAATTTTGTTACCTGCTTAAATTGTGGTTAGCGTCAAGATTCGTTGGAATTAGGGGTTAAAACCGGTATTGAAATACCGGTATTGAAGAAGTACAAATAATACCGATACCGATATTATAGGTTTTCGGTATTGACAAAAATTGCTATTGTAAAATTTAGGCAATTTAGTCCTCCGATGGGCAAATAAACTGTTTTTGGAGGATTCGGAGAAAAAAAAAGTTTCGGGGTATTTTGCAGTTAACCTCTTTTTTTCGTTTTCTATTCCTTTCTATCAAAGAAAACTATTTATTGCACTAGCTTTAAGAGGGATTCATTCAACTGTAGCCATTTCTTCAACAGAGTGGGAAATTATTGAAAACCTTTATGACACCTTACGTCCTGTTGAAATAATTCTTAAAGGGTTATGCTCGAAAGATGCATCACTCCTGACAGCTGAATCATCAATGAAATTTATTTCAAAGAAACTAGGAGAGAAAAATAATCCAATAGCAAAAGAGTTAAAAGATTGTCTTAGAAATCGTTACATTTCAAAAAGACAGCAAGACATTGTAGGTTTAATCAAATATCTTCATAATCCCGAAGTTTTAAAAGTTCAAGAAGAGGAAAGTTTTTCTGTTCCATCAAAATTAGTTCTCAAAAGAACTGCAGAAAGGCTCCATAAAAGACTTTTCCCTAAGAATGTGGTTGATTTGGAGATAGAAATGGAAGAACAGGAATTTCCATGTAACCCTGAAAATGTAGCTGCAAATAAGACTGAAGTGGAAGCAGATTCATTACTGAGTGAATACATGCAAGAAATGGACAAACTAGGAAAAGTGCCATCTAAAAAAAATTCCATTGATTTTGATAAAAAAAATTCAAATAATATTTTTATTACAATTTAGTAATTTACTGTATAAACTTTTTCGAATAGAATGCCATCTATTTGGAGTTGGGTCATTAATTTATAGTAAATATGGTGAGTACTGCAAGTCCCTCAGACTTGTGGGAGGGTTGGTAGGGTGGCACCATAATAAATCAAAAAAATTTATTTTTTTCATAATACCGGTATCAATACCGGGATTAGCATAATTGCCTCCAAATACCGGTATTGAAAATTTTCGGTATTATGCAAGCACTAGTTGGAACTCCAGTTAAAGGGAGACTTCTTCAAAATTATACTTCCCGAAAAATTTAACTAATTTATTTTTCTTTTATAAAATTGTATCATTCCCGCGTTCGCCTTCATTTAATAAAGACCCGTTATAATCCCTGCTTGAAGCATTGTTACCAGAGGTCGAACCTCTCCCCCTTCCATTCCTGACCATCAGCGGGAATGGAAGTGCCTCTTTCTGTTGAAACTTTGTCAAATAAAAATCATTTTGAGTGAAAGACGACTCCAATTAAGAACTTCAGTGTTTCCATCCACTACTCCAGTAATTTGGGTAAAAAACTATTTACAATTTTCTTCACTCGGGTGCTCTACGGCTAAGGCAGAGTTTAACTAAGAGGACCACCTTCGTTAGATCATCCAACAGCGGATTCATTACAAAAGTTGAAAGGGGGAAGTGGCTCGTACTCTCGCAACAATACTGTACTATATTTTTAATGACACGAAATGGTTCATTTTAGCTACAAGTTTCCATATTTCCATAATATGTACGGCATCTCGTCAATGTATCAATTACAAAGATACTTTCGTCGATCGACGGCTTTCGAGTGAAAACAGTTTCTGCTCTACGGGGTCAGGAAAATGAGGAAAAAAGTTGCACTCACATTTGAAACTGAGGGAGATGAGAGGCAGGAAGAGCCACCATCAGGTCCAGCAATTTGCAGGCGGAGAAGTAGAGAGATAGCCAAGCGGGGTGGTTATGGGCGTGCAGCCCATTCTGGGTGCTCACCACCCACCTTGAATCGAGGGTAGATAGGCGCTTCAAGTGAGAGCTACGGAAAGGCGGCAGTAAAAGTTAATGGTCATGTGGACACAAATTGAGGAATAGAAGTGAAATTAGATATACTTAACCATTCCATATTTATTTTGTTTAACAGTAAATTATAAAAACAACCCTAAAATAATATATATATAAACTTTGATTGCATTTACCGCAACAAGATAAGATCACCCAAAGGGCATCCAACAAAATCTTGGGATGCCCTTTCCAGACTGAAGAATAACTCGAACCTTATACTTATGAAGTCTGATAAGGGAAATAAAGTAGCTATCCTGAATACGTGTGATTACATCGCTAAAATGAATGTCATGTTGGCCGATGAATCCCGTTTATTCCAAAATCAGCAATGATCCACTAAAAACTTCCCAGGCTTCTTTTAATAAGGAGTTGGGAAGAATCCTTAAGGATTCTCCCAAACTTTTTCAAAGATTTAAATCTTATTTGCCCCACCTTCCTTATATATATATATATGGACTTCCAAAGGTGCATAAATCCTCAGTACACCTTTGCGACCTATTATTTCTAATGTTGGAAGTTCTACTGAACAGTTGTTTAAATGGCTTTCGAGCCTCCTTTCGCCATTAGTAGGCCAAATCTCGGGAGCACACCTTGCAGTTCCTAGAAGAGTGGCTTCATGATCATCCTGAGACCATTCCGTTTGATTATGGAATTATTTTGGAGCTTGTTTGACTTTGCTCGAAACAACTATTTTTCTTTCAACAGGTAATTTTTTAGACAAAAAGACAGGTTTACCGATGGGCTCTTCGCTCTCTCCAATTTTAGCTAAATTTTTATCGAATTTTTTGAAGTTAATTTTTTGCCAGAATCTTTCCTATTTTGAGTGAATTTAGGTTACATCTGCGCATTCGGAGGTCAAATGGATGAGCTTTTGGGATTTCTTAAAACAACTGTGTACCTTCAATACAGCGTACGTATGAAGTTGAGATTAGTTGATCTCTCTCGTTTTTGGATGTTCTTATTTTAAGAGATCCCAACCAAAGATCTTCTTTTAAAGTATTTAGAAAGCCTACGCATTCAGACGGCTACATTCTGAGGTCCTTTGGAAGCTGGTTAAAAAGTCTTGGCCCCTGACAACCAAGCTATTTTCCTTCAGTGTTGAAGAGGTCCCTTGTCGGGCCTTTAATTTGGGAACACTAGACATTCTGCCTTTCCTATTTTCCAGCGTTGAATGGTAATTGGGTTTAGTTTTAGATTTGGTACCAGTTTTTCGATCATTTTCCATATATAGATTATGGTGTATCCCTCTCTTTTTCTTTCCAGGGAGTACAAATTTAGTTTACGTAGTCTTTCCCAGTAGTTGAATTCTTTGCAGCCATCAATCTTGGCTGTGAAATGTGTCTGCGTTTCTTCTAGTTTATTAATTTCTTCCTTTTTATATAGGGACGTCAAAATTGAGCAGTATTACTGTCTTGTCTCTCCTTTTGAACGTTCTTAGTATCTGTCCCGCGATTCTTTTTGCTTTGTTTATTGCTATCTGATTTTGTGTCTCGAATTTGGCATCATCGGTCATTATTACCCACAAGTCGACCTCTTTCGTGCTTCTCTGAATTTCCTGTCTATGTGGAGCATAATATGCAGTCTGTCTAAGTTCCTTATTTCTACCATATCTCAAGAGCTGAAATTTCTCGGTGTTAAATGTCATATTGTTGTCTTTTGACCATGTGTAACATATTTTGTTCGTATCCCTCTGCAAGGCCTCCACTTCAGTGATTTTTCCGCTGATCTTTGTATCGTCCGCAAAGGATGTTACTATAGTGTTGCTGTTTACCCCACTGTCTATTTCTGTTAGCATGATAATGAACAGGAGTGGGGCCAGTATTGTACCTTGTGGTACTGAGCTGCGTACTTCTAATTCTGATGATGATACTACCTTGAATTTTGACGACCTGTAGACGTTCTCTGAGGAAGTTGTAGATCCATTTTCCCACTTTGCCTGTCATTCCCATATGTTTCATTTTATGTGCTATTATATCATGATCGCATTTGTCGAAAGCTTTAGCAAAATCCATCAGTTTTATATATATCGGGTCAGCAAAAAAAAAAAGAGACCTTTTAAATCCTTCATATCTCGGCAAATACGGTACATAGAACCATGAAATTTTAGTATGTTATAGTACTAAGTAATTTTATGGTTTGTATGCCATCTTTGAGCATTTTAGTTGAGAAATTGGATTTATGGCGAATATTCCAGAAAAACCTTGCTAATCATAGGTTGAAGTTGATAATTAAAGCGATTTTAATTAACGTAAGCCAACTGCAGGAGGTTTGGACAAGCTTCTCAAGAAAATCGATAAAACAGGAGATATCAAAAGAATACCAGGTAGCGGTATTAAATTTGGCCACCAAACAGTCCTGATTTAAATCCTGGCGATTACGGCCTTTGGGAAAATTTGTTAGAGCTAATTTATCGAGTCAAAGTAAGAAATGTCGCTCATTTACGACAGCTTCTGGAAAAATGCGATGAGCTACCACAAGAACAAATCAGTAAAACCACAGATGAGTTCCGTCCTAGACTGAAAAAGGTTGTAGAAGTTCGTGGTAAACATATCGAGCAGTTTTTTTAACATCAAGGTAGCACCATATGTGAGTACTTTGTAACTTTTTAGCTGCACATACAATGCAGAAGTAGTGTAGATGGAAAATTTCCAGTGGCATAAAGAAATGTTCAATAAATCCGTAATTTTCATTAGTTTTCTTTGAAATCAGCTCACTGTATAGGAAATTTACTTAGTTGTGGGGTGTGAAAAAAATATTGAACTCTGTCTATAACTTTGGATTTTACAGCCAAAGTTCGAGGTCTCCCTTTTTTTTTGCCGACCTTTGGTTAGCTTCCGCAAGAATTGTTCATTCTGACGAAGGTCAAACTTTTCACGCCACCTTAGACCTACAGTTTAACGTGGAATCCGAACCACGCCCCACCAGCAGCCCAGCGTCTTAACCACTAGGCCACCCAGGGTACCCAGTTATCTACCAACCACTTTCTTTATTGTGTGAAAGAATGAACAGCTGGGTTTTGCTGCGAGAGAGAGAGAGAGAGAGAGAGAGAGAGAGAGAGAGAGAGAGAGAGAGAGAGAGAGAGAGAGAGAGAGAGAGAATCGTGCACTATCTCTACGACTGTATATGAATAAGAGCAAATTATTTTCGTCGATTAACTGCCCGTGATCATGCAACATTTTCGAATGAACAAATAGCGAATGTTGACTGTAAAAATAAGTATTTATACAAGTGCGATGGTGCAATATGAACACAAAATACAGACAATTAGCAGGTATATATGTATATATATGTATATATATATATATTATGCCCCTCGGTGGTGTAGTGGTTAGCGTCGCTGACTACGAATCCATCGTCCCCGGGTTCGAGACCCGGTGACGGCAGCCGGCGCGCAGCAAAACCCAGCTGTTCATCCTTCCACACAAAGAAAGTGGTTGGTAGATAAACGAGTACCCTGGGTGGCCTAGTGGTTAAGACGCTGGGCTGCTGGTGGGGCGTGGTTCGGATTCCACGTTAAACTGTGGGTCTAAGGTGGAGTGAAAAGTTTGACCTTCGTCAGAATGAACAATTCTGGCGGAAGCTAACCAAAGGTTAAAGGTTATATATATGTAGTGTGTGTGTGTGTGTGTGTGTGTGTGTGTGTGTGTGTGTGTGTGCGCGCGCGCTCTCAATAACTAACTAATCTCAAAAACTACTAATTTCTCCGCGTACTGACTGGAAGAATTGATGAAAATGCATTATGGTATGCTTTTCTTTGTATATTGTAGTATCCTGAGGTTTTCACATGAAAATTTCTAAGTGTGGATAATATAAGACTTTCTTATCAAATAATAGACTAATAATAATATTACTATTATTAGAATTACTGTATTCTCAGAGGTTCTAGAGGGATTTGTTGCTATGAAAATTAATTTGTTCAAGTTTAACTAAGTGGTCTTGCTAGTTTGTACGTCCATAGAGGACAAATGAGGCGCTCCGGACCTCAACCTGCCAAGCGCCAGTGGGGCCAGAATTGAATTATTTATACCCTTCCTCTATCCCGTGGGTGAGTCAGTGAGCAGATTATGGTCGAAATCAATCAAATATCGCTATTGGTTCAAATGTTATGGCATTTTGCGAGTTGACAAACTTTAACTGCAGTTTTCTCCATTTTTTTATTTTGGCGCCTGGCAGACTCGTGGTCCGGAGTGCCTCAAATAATACTGCTGAAGTAGGTACAGTACAATACCGATATTTATCAGTTAGAAACACGGAGTTTCGTGGTTACTTTTTTGAAACAGCGCTAACATGGGGATTGGCTGTTCAGTGAACTACAAGGCGATAATGTCTAAACATTTACAGTTCTAGTTTTGAGTGAATTTAGGTTACATCTGCGTATTCGGAGGTCAAATGGAAAGAGCGCAACTCTCATAATTTAATAACTTGCAATAAATTTTACTATGGACTAATAAGGGAAATTTGAATGTATTCCAGGAGGCGGAAAAGGAACTGGGGGTAGAAAAAAATCGGTACTGTGGGTATCAGTATTAATTTTAACTGTTAGTAATAACGTATTTTTATTTATATTATGCGAATGTACTTTGCAAAATATGCGAATTATGTTTTTACAACAATGAAGGTTTCAAAATAAAAGGGAGGAAATCTATTACGGTGTAATACACAACTAAACCAAGATTTCCCTTCGGAAATCGCTTGGGCAAAGATTTTCAAAAGTGATTGAAAGTGAAGCAGCTTTTTAATTTTGTATTAATCTGGAGGCGAATCATCATTCAATGAGTGAAATCAACAAAATTTTGGTTTTCACCCTAACTTCAAAGTTAAATTAATTTTTAACCCGGTTTTTATGATTGCTGTTAAATTTTGAAGTATAAAACGAATCCCTCGCGGAAACTCTCTCGTTAGAACCTCTCATTTATATATTTTGACTACATGGTTGAATCATACATGGAAAACCTGCGAACCTGGAAATGTATACGGACCATTTAAAAAAAAAACTTTTTTTCTCGTCAGTGATTAAATTTAATAACTAGAAAAAATGTTACATTCACCAAATTGCAAAGCTGTGGTGAAACTTTCGATAAATCCAATTATGAAACGGTCTTGAGCACCGTTAACTTACCTTTCTACCTTTGCTCCTATGTGTATGGTAACTAGTTACCTGAAGGACTGGAATTGTAAATTATTATTTTTCGTTTTATTTACTGATACACTTTTCGCAATACCACATTCAATTTTTTGTAATATACAGTCAACTTATAACTATGGGTCAATTTACATCCGCGTACATGCGTGTTACACCTGAATGAATGTAATGAATAAACCTAATTGAGAATTAACGCAAAAACATCTTCATTCGTAAAAATTAAAATGGATACAAAATAAATCAATGAAAAAGCATAACATTCATGCCAGAGGGTAAGAAATTATGATTATTATGAACAAAATATACGTGAGCGTGCCCAAAATTAGAGAGAGAGAATACCCATAATGACATTGCGGAAGACATGCATGGCAAAAATAATATTTAATCATCCAGGAATCAACAATAGAGAGATGATATACTGAAGCGTTAACAATTAATTATCCTTAAAAATTTGCTTACGCCTTAGGGCTCATTTACCTGCTGTGTTTCTTGTTGCTGTTCAGAATAAACCCCAGCCATAAAAAAGTGAAAGAAGGGGGAAACATTAGTTATTTGGTGATTTTTATTTGAAGTCAAAATTATATCAATTAAAATTAATTCTAAAATTGGAGAGAAATTCCGCTAAACAAAATTTCAATACTATGGATAAAGTAAATTGTACAAAATTACTGATAAGTTCTAAGATAAATTTCGACATTAGGCAGCTAACCACTAATCGTACATTATTTATGAATTTAATTGTCTCGGATCATTCATATTTAACACATAAATTGAGGTGCGAGTTAAAAAAAATAAAAATTATGTTTGGACAACATCAAAAACCCTCCCTCCCTCTATTTATGACCATGACATTTGATGCAAGAACCTGAGTCTTGCTCGCGACACATCGTCTTGTGATGATTCGTGCGTGAAATTTTATCAGTTTACGCCGATTCATTCAAAAGTTATGGTGTGCCCATCCATTTGACCTTTGCCTTCTATTTATAACTTTGATCTTTGATACAGGGATCCGAGTTTTGTGATGATTCATGTGTATGTGGTTTCATTAATTTATGTTCAAGGGTTAAAAAGTTTTAACACGGACACAAAAAAGCTCCATTTGACCTTTATTTCTGAAGCGCAATCCACTACGGGCCCTCCCCATGCATTTGGTTGAGGTCATAAAAATTTTAGTAACAAAACAGAAAGCGTAAATATGCGGAGATTTTAATACTACTTATGTTGATCAAGTATTGAAGGTCAAGGAATACACTAATATTTTTTTTACTTTCCCCACCACACACAATTTTTCTGCACGAATCATCACTGTCTCAGTGTTGCAAAACAATGTTGGCAGGAACACTGGAAGAACGTTGGGTACGCTTGTTTCCTGTGAATAGAAAATGCTAGTCATTGAAGACCCATAACAATGCCCCTCTTGCTATCGGAACCGGTATGGACTGTTATGAAATAGAAATCAGAGCCAGACCAGAACAACGCACCATTGCAAATCCCAAACAATACACATAAGTGCAATCTCTGAACCCAGAGTCTTTTTGATGTAATCATGAGCAATCGTATTGTAGGGTTAATCTCAGAATGAGCATTTGACAAGGTGGAAACGACTTACGTCATACAACAAACTCTTACCATAACACACGAGCCATCAATACACGATGTGACATTAAAAATAAATTTTCAAAAATTCTGAAAAGTTATTAATTAGGCTTACAAATTTCATCAATTTAAGAAGTTTTAGTGGAAGTACACTTAAAAAAAAATCACAACAGCAAACTCCTTTCGAACCATACGTGTTAATCAGCTCACTCGAATACTCGTACCAGTCACTGTGCTGTCCGTAAGAACGTCTTCTATCAGGATGGTCGAACTTCCTGTATCCTTAGGGTGTGTCAATTTTAGTAAAGTCAACAATTCAAAAACTACTAATGCTCAAATGATGTCATATTATCTACCAAACTTAGAAATATCTTTAGTGTTGTTTAAAAAAGCCATTTACCTACTTCTATTTGACCATAAAGGTTTGAAATATAACCTAAATATGACTGTAGCATCGTATATCAATGTGCCAGTGATGTGTGTGGTCAACTTTGGTTATTTTTGGTGTGCAGTATGGTTTTCTAAGTTTCACACAGTCACAAATGCTGGAGTTTTGATTGTGAATGCGTGTGTTTTCTCTCCTTTTTGACAATTTTGATTACTTCATAATGTAAATATTGTGTAATTCGAATTATTCGAAATGTTGTGTGTGACCCAAACTTTCTGTATATTTTGATATGATAGATATATGAAATTGTCATTACTTTGAATAATTAAGTCTTGTACCTATAACAACACAACCTTTTATCTGAGCTTATAGGAATATATTATGAATTTCAATTAACTTAATTTTATGTAATCATAATCAGTAGGCCTATCCAAATTTCAATGACATTTCTTTTGTTCACAGGTCCACAGGATGAGTCAGAAAGAAATCAGAACCCGAAGCAAATCAAGTTGTCACCTAAGTCATTTGGTGGGGACTGGGAGGGAACTTCCCCCTGCTGAGCTGCCCACAGCCAGAGATCTGCTGAGGTATGATTTGTCGAGGAGAGAGAGAGATGAGTGAGGAAGACAGGAGGAATTACCCAGTTAATGACCTGATTAACAACGGCATTGTTCCAGGGCTACTGGCTCAGTGGAGAAAGGCCAACGCTCTATTCACAGGA
This sequence comes from Bathynomus jamesi, assembly GCA_023014485.1. Taxonomy (NCBI): domain Eukaryota; kingdom Metazoa; phylum Arthropoda; class Malacostraca; order Isopoda; family Cirolanidae; genus Bathynomus; species Bathynomus jamesi. Next base: position 872,560 of record JAJOZX010000034.1, on the reverse strand, counting down.
CCTGTAATCAACAGTGAGGTCAGGATCAGGGCTAAAGTGAAGGCACTATGGGATGAGGCAGTGAAGGTGTCCACTGGCAATGTGAAGCTAGAGGTCAAAGATATGTTCATGATGAAATTGGACAAATTGGTGGCCATCCTGACCTGTCACTGTGTGAACAGGAGCTGCAGTGAGCTTAGGTGCAACCCTGTCTGCAACAGTGAGGTTCACATTGACTGCAGCTGCAGGAGCGAGCAGAAGATATCAGTGCAGGAGCTTGCCTTCATTAAAGGTCAGAGAGAAAAGGTGGGCAGTGTGGGGGCACACCAGATGGGTCTAGCTGATCACCCTGAGATCAGGAGACAGGAGCAGAGAAGGAAGGCCGAGGAGAAGAGAAGGAGGAAGGCAGAGGAGTCAGCCAAAAAAAAAAAGGAGTAGTTGAGGGAGAAGTCACTGCTGGAGATGGAGTTGGAGGAGACCGGAGATATATTGGACGAGGCAGGGAGGAGAGAGGAGGACGAAGACTTCATACCAGAGGCTGCGACAACTTCTTCCTTGCCTGTGGCTAAGAAGAAATACAACACTGAAGATATCACCAACATAGCTCTGGCTTGCTTGAGACATCACACTGGGCTGAGAGAGACTGCAAGATTGCCACTGCTGCCTGGATTGATGCTGGTCTTATCACAGAGTTTGACACATCACTGGTGATTGACCACAACAAGGTGAGGAGGGCTCAGGAGAGACTGACTAAGGAGCTGGTCAAGAAGTTTGATGAAGAGATTAGGGAAAATGGCATCACCTGTATCTTCTTTGATGGGGAAAGAGATGACACCAAAGTGATGATGGAAGCTGAGGGCAGTGACAGGCAGTTTCCTGGCTTCATTAAGGAAGAACACTACACAGTGTGCAATGAACCAGGTGGGAAATATTTGTGGCATTTTGTACCAGAGGAAGCTGCAGAGGAGAGAAGTCGTGCTGAGGTCATTGCTGATCATCTGGTGAACTGGCTGAGAGAGAGAGGAGCAGACCAGACCCTTTTGGCCATAGGAGGTGACAGTACTAATGTGAATACTGGCTGGGAGGGAGGAGTAATGCATTATGTGGAGGCCAAGCTTAGCAGGAAGTTGGTGTGGATTGTTTCTGACTTGCACACTAGGGAGCTGAGTCTCAGACACCTGGTGACTGCACTGGATGGCAAGACATTGAGCAACAACAAGTGGTCTGGGCCCCTAGGGAAGATGTTAGACACTGCCACTGAGCTGGAGATCAACCCAAACTTCACGAGGATCACTGTTGGTCCTCCTCTACCCCATCTCAGTCAGGAGGTAGTCAAGGACCTCAGCACAGACCAATTATATGGCTACAGAATCATCACTGCCATCAGATCGGGAGAGGTACCTCAGAGTCTAGCTCTCCTGGAGATTGGGCCAGTCTGTCACAGTAGGTGGCTCACCACGGCTCTAAGGTTCTGCAGATTGTGGATTTCCAAACATGGGCTGAAGGGTAGGAACCCTCAAGAATCTGAGGATAATTGTGGAATTCATAGTGGGAGTCTACATACCAAACTGGTTCAACATCAAGTTAAATAACAGTTGCGTGGAGGGTCCCAGGTATGTGCTGTACCAGCTGGAGCTGCTCAGAAGTCAGAAGAAGGTGGTGATAGCAATAGTGATGCCTACAGTGAAGAGATCAGCCTGGTATGCACACACTGAGGCTGTGCTCCAGGCCATGCTGTGCAGTGAGGTGGAGGAGGAGAGGAGGGAGGCAGTGAAGAGGATACTGGAAATCAGAGGTGAAGGAGATGAGGACACACAGGTAGGAGACTGCAGTGTCAGACCCAGGAAGATTCCTGACATCAACCCAGATGCCACCAAACTCTCGGAGCTTATTGACTGGAACTCTGGCGTGACTGAGCCTCCTCTGACCTGCTCCCTCACCACTGCTGCAATCAAGGAGTTTCTGGATAGACCAATGGAAGTTCCTGCATGGCCCTCACACACACACAGTCAGTAGAGAGGTGTGTAAGGATGACAACTGAAGCAGCACAACATGTTTACTCACAAAAGAAGAAGGAAGCGTACATCAGTGGCCAGTAGGGAGCTCATGTCCAGGAACAAGAGCAAGGCAAACATGGCATCCTTGGCAAAGCTCAAGAAACCTATCTATATTTCAAAGTTTTAATATTGAAATACAATCAAAATGTCTTTAATTGTATGTGATGTATGTAAAATGTAATTATATACAATAAAAAAAATACTTGCAAAAATTGCTGATTTTTCATAAACTTCAACTTCAAATATAAGTAGCTAGGAGTGGTCAAATCTGGATTTTAAAGCCATATTTCGATTTAGCACATAAAAATGCATCATTTGGTCACTAGTCTTTGAAAATCTAAAGATTTCACTTTGCTCCCTAAAATTGACACACCCTACTGAGTGTATCCTGTCGCCATGGTCAACGGAAACGGAATTATGACCCCCAAATTTACTGTCGTACTTTTGCTTCGGTGTCTTTGAACCCTTTGGTAAATCTGGTTAGGTAGTTTAAATACATTACCTTGCCCGAGAACCCAACTAGCGTCTAAACCTACATCAACTCTGAATGGAATTATAACAAAACTACCAATTTAAATCCAAATTTGAACTACCTAACGCTCTCTCAACCACTCGTCCTAGTTTCAGTTTAAAAATCGTACATTTCAATAAACTTCATGAAGCATCTTTTCCTCATTAAATGATTAAAACGAAAGAATTGTGTGCGCGCGCGCATATATATATATATATATATATATATGCACACCGGACAAAAAATTAGTCACCCCTCTCAGAATGTACCTAATAACGTGTGACGGCGCCTCTGGCCTTGATAACCGCACGAATCCGGCGAGGCAGAGACTCTACGAGGTTGTGCATGTACTGAACATCGATTTGCTGCCACTCGTTCATCAGCCGGTCCCGAAGTTCCGCCAGAGTCCGTGGGTGTCTATTCCTGCGCTTCACTTTCTGTTTCCAGCCTGAACAACACCTTCGACGCATTCAGGATTAAAGGCTTCATTGGACCTGCGATGTACTCGTCGCCTCCCATCATTGGAGAACAAACAAAAACGGGACTCATCGGACCAAATTACACGTTTCCAATCTGCCGCAGTCCGGTTTTTGTACCTCTGAGCCCATTTATAACGTGCCAATTTGTGACTTGCTGTTAACAGCGGCCTCTTCCGTGGTACCCTGCTCCAGATGTCCATCGCATGCAGTTCTCGTCGCAATGTCCGTTCGGAAATTGGTCGCTGGAGAACCTCATTGGTTTCTTGGAGCAATTGTTCTCTGGTTTGAAAACGATTTGCAGTTACTAGACGAGAAACATGGCGGCGGCCCCTATTGTCGAGAATTGTTTTCCGGCCACAGTTACGCCGTCGATTGTCAGTTGATTGCGAACTACACCACTCTTTGTAAACTCGCTGGACAGTACGCGTTGACACACCAACAAATTGGGCTACTTCAGACATTTTGTGTCCCTGGGCTCTGCCAAACACGATGGCTCCTTTTGCCACTGAGTAACGTCTGCCTCACGACCCATTTTGCAGACTATATCTAACACACACTTTGTTCTTCACCACCTCACGAAACAGATCTGATCCTGTGTGCTACGTCACCGCTACTTGTCACTTACCAATGCTACATCAGCGCCCTCTGTGTGACCTTGAACTTCCTACTATCGGTGCTATTAGGGGTGACTAATTTTTTGTCCGGTGTGCTTATATATATATATATATATATAATATATATATATATATATATATATATATATATATTATTAGTGGTGGACCGGATGTCAGTTTTCAACATCCGCGGATGCGGATCTTTAATTTCAATATCCGATGATGCGGATATTTAGTTAATCTATCAATATAATATAGAATTATGAATATATGACAATTTTTCAAATTTCGTGATATTACTATTATGGCAGGCAATGCATAAGAATTAAAATTCATATTAATGTTTTCATGATGATAAAAATAATAACTTTCTCAAGAGTTTCAGTCACAGAAAGTTGAATGAAACAAGTTTCATTCAATTTTCTGTGTTACCAGGTATTTATATTTTCAGGTTTATATATTTGTTTGTTCATTAATAATTAATACTTTACATGAAATGTGCATGACTGGGCCTTATAAGCAAATTTAATTGCAAATGGCATAATTTATTAGAGGTAATATCCGCAGCCAGAAGTGCGGATGCGGATGTTAAAAATGATGCGGATATCCGGTCCACCACTAATACATATACAGGGTGTCCCATAAGTCCGGCATCATAGGAGAAATTCATATTTTTCTATTTCTACAAACCATAATTCATATTTTTTTCTTTCTACAGGCCATAATGTCTGTGAGCAAGGAAGAACGAATCCAGATAATTCTACTCATAGGAAATCGGAGTCAGAGAGAGGCCGCTGCTGAATTTAACAGACTGCATCCAGACACATAACTCTGTGTTATTGGCTCGCGGTCTGGATGCAGTCTGTTAAATTCAGCAGCGGCCTGCTTGGCTTTTTCAATATGGCCGGCGAAACTGAAAATCCCATATCCTGGTCAATACTTGATGGATTTTGATGATCTTGGTGTCATTTCTAGGGGTTTTTAAGATGAGTCGATCTGGAGGGGTTGCAGATACTTTGGGAGTCGTTTTGACCCACATTCGTCAATACTCAAGGTCATTGGAGGTCAAACGTCCCCCGAAATAAGGAATATCCCATATCCAGGGCAGTCGTGGAGATATTTTGGTGATCTTACTGTCGTTTTTATGGTTTTGGGCGAGACTGAGTAGTTCTACAGGGTTTAAAATGAAATCAGGGATTATTTTCCCCATGGTAAGGTGAATTCGAATATATCTAATTATTCCTCTATTTTTTTCAGGTTGTTGAGATTATTGCTGATGGTGCTGCCCACCTGGTAGTTTGATGACGTCTTGGTTGTGCTGATTCCAAAATTGTGTTTTGACTGCTGAATATGGAGAATATACCAGGTGAACATTGTTTAGTTTTCATTTGCTGAGGATAAATTATTTCAATGCGATTTGTACTCTGAAGAATGGGTAAACAAAATTATTATTTTTCAGGTTCTACAAAACCTGTGGGAGGATTCAGAAAATTAGAGAGAGCAGCGACATCAGAGGGCAGCCAGATGTTCGAGCGAGACTACAGCCTCAATTGGAAGATGGAGCAAAAATCCTTTGTTGTCACAAGAACTGTTTCCACTTATGTGTCCAAGCGGAATTTATCAGCATTCTTGAGAGAGAATGTGATACCCCTACAGTGGAGCCAAAAAGACTACGTAGTATTGTTCTCAGTGAAGGCCCAGTATATGACCCTAAAAAATAGTCTTTTGTTTGAAAGTCAGTGAGTGTATATTACCCGAGAAATATGACATCAAAGTTCCGGTGCAATACCGCATTCCAGCATCTAGGTTTATGACCGATAAGCTTGGTGATAAAAAAAACAAATTACAAAGATGTGTTGATAGAAAAGTGTAAACTGAAAAATGATGAGCAGGGACAAGTTGTACTCAGTAGTAAATGCAAAAACTTCACTTTTTTACGTGAAGGTCAAAATATGAGAATAAAAACCCACTCTAATAGACAGAGTTTATTTCCACGACAGTTTCGACGCCCACTGGCATCCTCCTCGGGTGGATACAGAAACTGTCGTGGAAATAAACTCTGTCTATTAGAGTGGGTTTTTATTCTCATATTTTGTACTCAGTAGGTTGTTGGGCATGAAAGGAGATTTACCGGCTGAAGAAGCCCGATACCATAAAGATTGTATGTCTACCTTTCATGTTGAGGTTGAGAGAGGTTGCCAGAATAAGTCAAGGGTTGAACCTGAAGACCGCCCCACAGCCAAGAAGGGTCGGAAGCTAGACAAGCTGGGGTCCCTTGATGCATGCTTTGACCATATCGAGAAAGAGGCAACAGCGTTCATTGTTGCATGCTATGGGGATAAGAAATCCTCATCTCTTACTGAGTGTCGTCAGCGAGTATGCGCTCAGAAGACGGAAGTCGGGAACTGCTGCACCCAAACTATGTTCTCTACCACCAACAACTGAAGCTTTCCATCAAAATGTGCTCAGAGCCCACTACATTGTGGCGAACTGGCTCGATGCACTAAAGTGTGACCCACCACCACTTGATCCTGTGCATTATGGGTGGGAGAGAGACGAAACAGAGTTCTCATCCCAAAAACAGTTGGTGAAGGAGTGTGCTTAGTACCAGTTGAAGTTCTGAAGCTAATCAGATGTGGGTGTGAATCACAATCAGCATGCAGGGGGAGTCGCTGCGGCTGCATGGGACGCGGAATCCCTTGCACAATGTTCTGTGCATGTGGCAGCGGCTTGGATTGCAACAATCCATTGACCCAAAACGTAAAAGAAGAGCAGACTGATGATCCTGACACAACCATGTCTTTTGATATTTGCCCCCAATAAATGGTTACCTAATGTGAATAACTGCATCAAAATTGTCAATGCCAATCCTCAAGCTAGGTATGAGCTTTGTTTTGTTTACGAAGTCATATCTTGTAGCTTTGCAACCTTCCATAGAATGCATGTGCCCTGCACTTCAGCATAAATTGTGGTTTATATCCAAATATCCATATCCATATAATGTGGGTTATGTCATTTAAGTATTATGATTTGGTTTTATCTGCAGAAAAGATGTTAAGTGCTCAGCAGTTAGCTAGATTGTAGAAATTGTCACTGAAATAAAGCAAATACAGTGATGTCAACTGTGGCATTATCATATTTCAAGGCCAAACTTTAACCTCAAATGATCTTGACTTGACCCATGGTCCATGGAGTTGAAAAATGATATCCTACTGTTATCATGTGCCTATAGAACTACTCAATCTCGCCCAAAACCATAAAAACGACAGTAAGATCACCAAAATATCTCCACGACTGCCCGGGATATGGGATATTCCTTATTTCGGGGGGCGTTTGACCTCCAATGACCTTGAGTATTGACGAATGTGGGTCAAAACGACTCCCAAAGTATCTGCAACTAACTCCTCCAGATCGACTCATCATCTTAAAAACCCCTAGAAATGACGCCAAGATCATCAAAATCCAAGTATTGACCAGGTTATGGGATTTTTCAGTTTCGCCGGCCATATTGAAAAAGCCAAGCGGGGGTCAGGTGTACACCCGATGGTTTCTTGAATGGGGTGGTATAAGCTTTCAAAATATGTCAAGATTTGCTTTATAACAAACAATGCAGGGTTTCCACCCCGTGCAACCGGACTAGTAGCGATCGTGGTAATCTTTGGTAGGGCACAGGTCCCTGCAAAGCTTGATAGGGGTGAGGAGCCAGGGAGGGTGGATGCTGTATGAGATGGGGACAACTGACGAGGCGGGCATGTTGAAAAAGTCCAGGAAAGAGCGGGCCGCTTCTGGGGTGGGAGTTCAGAAATCGCCGCGCATAGAAGCCAAGAGGGTAGTCTCTGCGCACTAAGGTATGTCCTCATGAAGAGCAAACCCCGTAAGAGAGCGAGAGGGAGGTAATTGCATTCTACTTAGAGGCTGGAGGCTGGGGAAGAGCGGAAAGTACCGGTGGCGAGGCGGAGGCCCCGATTCAGTACCGGGTCCAAGATACGGAGGCAGGCGTTGGAGGCTGAGCCGTATACGACACTACCACAGTTCAGCTTCGACTGGACCATGGAAGTGTAAAGGCGAAGGAGAGAGCGTCGGTCTGCGCCTCATGTGGTGTGGGAGAGGTGATCTAGGAGAGCGAAGGGAAGTTGGAGGGATTGCTTCAGATGTTTGAGATGGGGATCCCAGTTGAGCCGTCGGTCTAGGATCTGCCCAGAAATCGTGTGAAGGGTACAACCTCAAGAGGATCGCCGTATAACGCGACAAAGGGGACGGGAAGGGTTGCGGGTCTTCTGCGAGGTCATCCGCGTAGATGGAAGAACGGATAGTGGGTGGAAGGGATTTTGACTGTTCATTACTATAGAAAAGCATAGAACACTGAGGATGCTTCCCTGTGGGACCCGTCCTCCTGTACGAAGGTGTCTGAGAGGACTGGGCCCACTCGAACTTTAAAGGTTTGGGAGGGGAGGAAGCCCCCTGAAGGTCGGCAGGGCTCCGACGAGACCCAGATTTTGGAGCTGACTGAGTATTATTTTCTAACGGGTTGTGTCGTAGGCCTTCTGTATGTCAAAAAAAATTGATAGGACGAACTGTCCACCGTCGAAGGCTTTCGGTATGTCTCGGCTGAGGAGCAGGAGAGGATCAGTAGTGGAGCGGAATTGTCTGAAGCTGGATTGGGTAGCCGGGAAGGAATCATTATTTTCGAGGAGGAATGATAGTCGCGTAGCGACCATTTTTTCTAAGATTTTGCAGGCACAACACGTTAGGGCGATAGGTCTGTAGTTTGAGATCGAGGGAATCTTTACCAGGTTTGGGGATGGGGATTACATGGGCCTCCCTCCACCGGGAGGGGAAGGTGCCTTCTGTCCATATGCGGTTGTACAGTCTAGTAGGAAAATTTGTAAGGTCGGGTGGATGTGCTGGATCATGCTGTACGAGATACCATCCGGGCTGGGGCAAAGGGATCGTCGATAGGCCAGTACCGCCTGTAGTTCACGCATGGTGAACAACCGATTGTAGGTGCTGTCTAGGGACGGTGAAGAGGAGCTATTGTTAGGGGCGGGTAGGAGGGAACTGTCCGCGGAGGAAGAAACGGCGGCGAAGGTAGAAGCTAGGTGGTTTGCCACCGATTTGGGCTCGGAAAGAAGTCAGGAGGACCGAGGGTCTGGAAGGGACATGTCGCCTCTCGACACTCCGTACCTTCTTCCAGATGGTAACCGAAGATGTGGTGGTGGTGATCCCAGACACAAAAGCACGCCAAGAAGCTCGGCGCACTTTCATCGTACGGCGGGCGAAGGCCCTGGTCCACTGCATCTCCGTGGATGGATGGGGAGTTGTGTACGGTAGAAGCGTCGAGTAGCCTTCTTGGCGCGTATGGCCTCCGTGCACTCTGGGGTCCACCAAGGTACCCGTCGGGTGCAGGGGTAGGCGGAGGATCGTGGGATACTTCGAATCAGCCGCTACAACGACTGATTGGAAGTATGCGATGCACTCGTTGAAGGATGGGAAGTGGGCAGTTGTAAGGGTTGTTGATGTATTATCGTGGAAGCGGGACCAGTTAACTTTGGCAATAATCCATTTTTCTGGTACCCGAACGGTCTGGTCGGGCCAATTTAGCGTGAGTTGAACCCGAAAATGGTCACTACCATAGTCCTCTTGAAGGACTTGCCATGTGAAATCTAGGAGGGCATCGGTCGAGACGAATGACAGGTCTATACAGGATGGAGTGCAGGTGGTGGCATGGTAGAATGTAGGAGAGCCATCATTGAGCTACTCGAAGGAGAGCTCGGTCATGATAGTAATCAGGGTCGGGGCCATATAGGTGGTCTCTCTCTCCCCACAAGGGGTGGCGATAATTGAAATCGCCCAGTAATAGAAAGGGCCTGGGGAGTTGTTTTACCATCTCCACCAGGTCGTCGCGGGAGACTTGAGTGTGGGGAGGGAGGATATTAAACAGACGATATACTGTCTTATCCAGGGAAAGCCGGGTAGCAATCACCTGTAACGGGGATCGGATAGAGATATTGTGGAAGGGGACTGCGTGGTGGTACGAGAATGGCAGTCTCCCCTTTGAGTGCAGGTAGGAGACGGGGTGGTGATATAGAAATATCCAGTAGGGCAGGGCATGGGCCTGGTCGCCAGGATTACCTCCTGGAGACAGACATATACCGGACGGGAAGAGGCAATCAAGGAATTAAGACCGCCTTAGTTCGCAAATATTCGTCTGCAGTTCCAGTGTACTATTGTAGTTTTCCGGGGGTCCATTATTTGATGATGGGGGATGGATAAGTGTAGGTGCTAGGGAGTTGGGGTGTGAAGGGAGATCTAGGGTTCGCGAAGGCGAAGGATAGGTCAGGGGCATGGGGGCTATCTGCCGTTCACCAGAGAAAGAATCGGTCGGACATTCGACCTCAGCGGAGATTGTGGGGTCGAGTCGGCCGAGCGAGACCGGAGGCGTGGATCATGGCAGTTAGAGAAACGTCGTGGGTTTCTTGGTGGGCTTCTGTATTCGGGCCAGGAGGAGGCGCTTTATTTTCCACAGTGGCACCTCCCTGCCTGTCTGGGGTCTTACGGCAGACCCTGGGTGGCGATAGGGTGTACCAGAGGGATCGGGCAGGTGGGAGGGAGAACGTGCTCAGGGTGGCTGACAAGAAGGGGGCCGGGGGTGTTAGGGGGCAGGTACTGTGGGGGTGGAAGGAGATGAACCAGACTGTTCTCGTGGAAGGATGGAAAAAATGCCACCAAGAGGCAGGGGCAGATCCATAAGACGCATGGGCGCGGTCGAGCTCCCCTTGGCCACACTTTGGGTGCATATGGGTGTGTTGGGGCACTTGTCTGGGAGAGCGATTTCTCCGCAACGAACACAGTTGGTGCGGTTGTCGGCAAGCTGAAATGACGTGTCCGAACTTGTTGCATTTAAAGCAACGGGTCGGGTCTGGGATGTATGGGTGGACAGTGAACTCGCACGACGCGCGGTCTCCCATACCCAATACAATACGGTCGGGAGGGACTAAGGTGTTGAAGGTAAGAAGGTAGGCGCGGGGTGGGGGAGGGGGTGCCTCCCTGTCGGGATGTGAAGTGATGGATCTTAGTGACACCCTGGGGTGCGAGGTCCTCCAGGAGTTCGTTCACTGTAATCGATAATAGGCGGGTGGCATAAATAGTGCCCTGACTCGGGTTCAGGCGAGGGTGTGGGGAGACGGACACCGAACATCCAAGGACCTCAGTGAGAGAGTAGGGCTTTCGTTTCTGCGGCTGAGCGTGATTTTACGAGGAGGGAACCATTCCTCTGTGGTCGTACATCATAACGGCTGGAGTCGCTGTGTGCTCGGATCGCCTGAAACGTCCGTTCGGAGTTGGTCGGAAGGGACCCAGAGGTAGGCCGGATCACTAGGAATTTGTGGATACTTGGAAGGGATAGGGAGGCTGTAGAATCGAAGTGGACTGGGATATCCAACGGTCGATAGGATGAACGTGAATGCCGACTTCCCCGTGGGGAGGTGGGCCGACGAAGGGTGAAGGGGGGCATACGGGGAGAGCAAGAAGACGGGTTTTGGAGGAAAGTCTTGGGTGGAACTTGACTTGCCCGAAGGCGGCTGAGGTGGGCTGGGGCGAGACCCCTGCTCCAGAGGGTGTATGTCCAAGGGCATATTCAAGGTACAGGCTGGGGTCGTAACGGAAGAGGAGAGTGCAAGTGTTCCGCTGCTAGAGGAGGGGCGACCTCCTCGAGACGTGGTCTTTCAGTGGTAGAGGACTCGGGAGCCTGGTTGACCACTACCAGAGTTCTAGGACAAGAAGTAATAGTTTCCATGTTATTAATGTTGTGGAACATGGACCCAGGGGCCGCGAGGAACTGCCTACTGGTGAGAAAGGGAGGCCGAGCGCAAACCGCAATACCTCGTCCCCAGGGGACATACTGTCGGTTTAAAAACGGGGCCACGTGATGCGAAAGTTTGCCCCCAAACGGCGCAAAGACCCCAGCTCCCCCAATCCACCGGCGCGGACACCCAACCATCTAACACAGTAACGCCCTAAGGGCGTTACTTCCGGAGGACAGCACTGGAGACCCGTACTGGGAGCCAAAGACTTTAGTGGCTCTTAGCCCGGTCTCCCCAGTAGCCTGTCCGGCATGGGTGACCCTTCCGGGGCCAAGCCCCCGCCGACGTAGCCCACTGGGTCAACACGGGAGCCCACCCACCAAGACAAGGTGGCCACAGGCGGGGATATATACACACACATATATATATATATATATATATATATATATATATATATATATACACACACACACACACACACATATATATATATATATATACATATATACACACACACACATATATATATATATATATATATATACTAGAATCCCCGCTGCGCCTTGTGCAACAAAAATCTTCCAAAACTCAGGACAAGACTGGGAGGGGCGAGTGTTACTAAAATCTTCCCTCGCTCTACCTTAATGTGTATACTAAAGTTTGGTACAGATTATCCTAGGCGTTTAGGTGTGTATAAACGAACAGACGACGACGACGAATATATATATATATATATATATTATATATATATATATATATATATATAAAACGACGCTTGTGTAGAAGAGCGTTCCGCACAAGATGAGGAGGGAGAACGAGCAAATGAAAAATGAGGTACCTCCCAGGAATCGAACCCGGGATCATCCAATTGCCGGTCGGATATGTTAACCACTACACCAAGGACCCCGATTATTCAGTACTCGTAATTCTCCTAAATACGAGCGGAATCAAATCAAATCAAACGCCTTCGTCTAATGACATCCTCAAGAACACCGAAATAAATAAGTTCGAGACTATATATAGGTTACCAAAAAATAAAAAATAAAAAAATAAAATAAAATATAAAAATAAAAATTATAGGAGCATACAAATTTATGGGGAAAACTACCAGAGTTTTAGCACTTTGCCCCCCTTGTCTAAATCCGTTCTGAACGAATTCAAAACAACAGGATCAAGCGCAAAAAGGCCCTGGCTAATATTGATATTATTTGTAAGTTGAATAATGGCAAACTCAAGAATATTTCTATTAACAATGTGTGCAAATTCTTTCCCGTCTGTCCAATGTAAAATGAATCACATTGTTTACAACCAATTTTATAGATAATGCCTTGGTCGGGCTATTTTTTGTTATGATATTTTTCACAATATTGTCATATGAAACTACTACATTAATATTCAAAAATTTAAGTACATTAGCAGTGCGAGGATTATTATTTACACGATAGAAAGTTCGTTTCGCCTTGTTAAGACAAGATTCAAAAAAGGCAGGTGGGGTAACACAAATCACTTCCAATACTGTTGATTTTTTCTAATTCGGCATCCATGTATTCCGGACTGGCGATCCTGAGAGCGCGGAGAAACATTGAAGAAAATATGGCTTTCTTGATGGGAGTGTCATGTACGGAGTAAAAGTGTACGTAGGACAAATTGTTTGTTTTCTCCGATAAATACTAAACTTAAAACGGGATTGAGTTGTTCTGTTCCACTTCTAAAGTAAACTTAATGAAGGGGACTTGATTATACTGAAGGAGGAAGTCATCCAGGTCACGCTTCACGGGCCAGATACACAAAATATCGTCGACGTACTGCAACCATAGGATGCCAACCCCTAGGATTCTCGGAATGTAAGTAATTTCGAAAAACTCCATATAAATATTGGAGAGGAGGGGCGACAAGGGATTACCCATGGCCATCCCAAAAACCTGTTGATAATACTCGCTATTGAAAGTGAATTTACAGTCTTTGATGCAAAGTTTAATGAGTTCCAAAAAGATGTTTGCAGGTAGTTGGGCAGGTCATACTTATGTAATTCTCGGGAAAGTCATATCGTCAATCGGCACTTTTGTAAACAATTAACAAACGTCAAAACTGATCAATCTATCGTTGGTTTCAATGCGTATATTATTCAGTTTTTCGGTAAGATTCATGGAGTTTTTTACATGTGAATCAGAGATAGTTCCGAGAATGGGGGACAAGACTTTGACATACCATTTGGAGAGTTTATAGGTAATAGAACCCACAGAGCTAATAATAGGGTGCATATGGTTGCCAGGTTTGTGGGTTTTAATGTTTTAATAAGACTGTAAAGGTAGGGAAGAGAAGTTCATAGCAACTTTTTTGTTCACTTTGACGTCATGAATATGTATCCTAATTTATGAAACAATTTGAGAACTCTCTCTCACCGAGTCCTGGATTCATACTGATCGTAGGGACTACGATGGGGAGTTCGAGATTCCCGGGTATAGAATATTTCACAAAGATCGCACCCCTGGAGAGAAGGGATGGGTACTAATATGCGTGGACACGTTGAGTCCGGTTGACTGCCAGTTCCGATTGGGACGGGAGCTGCTTGGCGTCGATCTGAACGTGGGAGGGGCGAACTATAGGTTAATCTTGGTGTACAGACCTCCGCATCTCCTCCTCGAGGAGGATACAGCCCTGTACACCGAACTCCGTAGTCTGCTAGGGGATAGGGTGTGTAGTTTTAGGAGACTTCAACTGTCGCGGCATAAAGTGGGAAGACAGGACTGCTGATGCTGAAGGGAGGAGGCTAGTTGACTTTGCTGATGAGAACTTCCTCACTCAGTGGGTCAATGAGCCTACACGAGGCGAAAGCGTTCTAGACTTAGTATTCACGACCGAAGACAACCTCGTCACTGGCCTCACCGTTGACGAATCGTTCGGCGGGAGTGATGACTGTCTGAATAGGTTCCGTGTGTGTGTCCCTCGGGTGAATAGTAGTAACTCGAGAGGCAGTAAGCTCGATCTACGGCGGGTGGACTTTGTTAGCCTCCGGGATAGCGTAGGTGAGATGGGGTTAGAGGTCGGCGGCGATGTTGAGGGAGTGTGGACTGCATTCCAGAACCAGTTTATGGTGTTGCAGTCTGCTGCCATACCCTCAAAACCGGTCACCCCTGCTTCAACGCAGCCTAAGTGGTTCAGTCGTGACATCGCTTCGGCTATCCGAAATAGGAAAGTAGCGTATAAGAGGGCGAAGGCCAATCGTTCCCATGAGAACACTGAGGCCTATGTCCGTCTGTGTAGGGAAGTGGAGGCGAAGGTTAGGCTAGCGAAACGTAACGAAGAACTCAGGGTGGCAAGCCTCTGCAAGGGGAACCCTAAGGAGTTCTTCAGTTATGTTAATAGTAGAAAACCCATTAGAAGCATGATAGGTCCATTAAAGGACCCCAGCGGCGTTCTGCGGACCTCCGACGCGGACATCGCTAATGTGCTTAATGAGTACTTTGCGGGAGTGTTCACCAGGGAGGACACCCGCGTTCATCCCCGAGCCAGGCGTCAGGCACGAAGGTGCTGGCCTGGATAGTGTTCGATGTACCGCGACAGTTATTGCCGATAGAATAGACAAACAGCGCGTTTAAGGCTCCTGGGCCAGACCAGTTTCTCCCCAGAGTGTTGCGGGAGTGGCGCGACCAGGTGGCTCCCCACCTGGCTACAGTCTTCAACAAATCGTTGGAGACGGGCCAGGTGCCTGGAGCGAAGCCAACGTGACTCCTATCTTTAAGAAAGGGGATCACGAAAGTCCAGGGAACTATCGTCTCATTAGTCTCACTTCAGTTGTAGGTAAATTATTAGAGGGGATAATAGCGGATAGGATCGTTGACCATTTGCATTCCTACAAGCTGCTTGGGGACTCCCAACATGGGTTTAGACGGCATAGGTCGTGTCTCACCAAATTGCTCGAGTTTTTTCACGTCATGTTGAGGGAGTATGATAAGAGTAGGGCGATTGATATACTTTATCTCGACTTTTAGAAAGCTTTTGATAGGTACCTCACCGCCGGCTAATGGCGAAAGTCCGCGCGCTGGGTATCGGTGGGGAAGTAGGTAGGGGGATTGAAAACTGGCTGAAGAATAGGCGGCAGAGGGTTGTAATTAAAGGGGTTAGTTCGGGTTGGGCCTCGGTCACTAGTGGGGTTCCTCAGGGTTCCGTTTTGGGGCCACTGTTGTTTATCATTTACATAAATGATATCGATCCTTGGGATTGTCAGTCGGATCGCCAAATTCGCTGATGACACCAAGATTCGGGCCAATGTTGGGACGCCCGAAGCGATCGAGGAACTGCGTGCGGACCTAGGAGGATAGGAGAGTGGTCTGAAAAATGGCAAATGTCGTTTAACTTGGGTAAATGCAAGGTGATGCACATTGGCTACGCCACTCCCAAGTCAGACTACTCGATGCTGGGGAGTAATATCGAGGTGACTGATTTGGAAAAGGACTTGGGTGTGCTAATTAGCAGCGACCTTAAGTTTACGAAACAGTGCGTAGAGGTGGAAAAGAAAGCCCAGAAGCTGTTGGGTTATATCAGGAGGCAATTTCAGTTTCGGAACAAGGAGATTGTGCTCTCTCTGTACAATTCCCTGGTTCGGCCGCACCTAGAATATGCTGTGCAGTTCTGGTCGCCCACCCTCAGGAAAGATATTGAGAGGCTGGAGCGAGTGCATGCGAGGGCCACAAAGTTAATCCCTTCCGTCAGGCATATTGGCTACAATCGACGTTTACGCGCCCTGAACTTGTTTTCGCTGGAAACTCGGAGGCTGCGCGGTCAACTCATCGAGGTCTTCAAGCTCTTACGCGGGTTCAACGATGTCGATTTTAGAAGCATGTTTAGTTTAAATGATAACCCAACTCGCAACAATGGTTGGAAGTTGGATTTGAAACGGCTTAGGACTAATGTGTGTGGGAACTACTTTACGTATAAGATCTGTGACACGTGGAACAGGTTACCTTCAGAAGTTGTGAACAGTTCCTCTGTGGATCACTTCAAGAAAAGGTTAGACCAAATCTTGCACAATATTTGAGGGTGTAGAAAATTTTTCCTGGCACCCGTTGCCATTGGTACCTCCTCAGTATGGGCCGCAAGGCCTTTTGAGGTACTTCTTTTCCTTGTCACTCCTTGTAACTCACTCTCTCTCTCTCTCTCTCTATATATATATATATATATGGTTGCCACAAAGTCGGGAATCAATAGGTCCTGTAGTTTTAGTTGCTAGCACTGTTTCCCTACAAGCGAAGTGATGACATTGAGATCGGGGGTTCGAATCCTGATGGTGCTGGTTAATAATGGACAATGGACAGCATTCGTCTGGCCTAAGCGCCGTGCCAGTTTATGGCCCTAGTCAGTGATCACTGTCATTGTCAAATTCAGCTGTAAACTAGTTTCCCCATTCATTTCAGACTTTGTGTGGCTGATATATATATATATATATATATATATATATATATATATATATATATATATATATATATATATATATGAGGACCACAACCTGCCAAGCGCCAGTGGGGCCAGAATAGAGTTATGTATACCACTATATTCCCCCACCCTTCCTCTATCTCGTGGGTGAGTCAGGGAGCGGATTGTGGACATGTACATATGGTCGAAATCAATCAAATATCGTTATTGGTTCAAAAGTTATGGCATTTTTGCAAGTTGACAAATGTTAACTGCATTTTTCTCCATTTTTTTAAATTTTGGCGCTTGGCAGCTTGTGGTCCGGAACGCTTCATATATATATATATATATATATATATATATATATATATATATATATATATATATATATATATACTATATGATCAAAAGTATTCGGACACCGCATGGTTTTGGGAAAAATGGTTTTATTATGGCATTTAGTAACCAGTAGGTCCACCCTTTGCTTTTATTACAGCGTCAACACGTCGAGGCATACTTTCCACCAGTTTTCGGTAAGTCTGTGCAGGAATGGCTCGCCATTCCTCTTGCAGAGCTGATGCAAGAGATGCAAGTGAAGCCAGGCGTGGTGTGCGGTTTCGTATCCGTCGCTCCAGTTCGTCCCACATGTGCTCGATTGGGTTGAGATCGGGGCTCTGAGCAGGCCAGTCTAACAAATCCACCTTATTTTCACGAAACCAGTCCTGCACACGCCTTGCAGTATGGCAGGGAGCTCGATCCTGTTGAAACAAACAATGGCCATCTCCGTAGTATTGCCACAGTGTAGGGAGGGCCGAATTGTCCAGAACGTCGAGATAAACGTCAGCGTTCATGGTAGTGGGTATAACAACCAACGGGCCGAGCCCTAGCCAGGAAAAACAAACCCCATACCATGATGGACCCTCCACCGAACTTCACCGTTGGACGTACACAGTCAGGAAGAAGCCCTTCTCCGGGCTGTCGCCACACCCAAACACGCCCATCAGACTGGAAGAGTGAATACCGCGACTCGTCGCTCCAAAGAACAGTTTTCCAGTCCTCCACGGTCCAGGAACGACGGGAGACACACCAGGCCAAACGACGCGTGGCATTAACTTTTGTAATCAGTGGCTTGTGTACAGCTGCTCTACCATAATAACCGAGTCTGTGCATCTCTCTGCGGATAGTTACAGTACTAACGGAGGTACCGGATGCTCTTCCTACCTCCTCAGCGATGGAAGCGGCAGAGGACGTGCGGGACTTCTTGACATGTCGTACCAGACTTCTTCTATCACGTTCCGTCAGTTTGCGTGGTCGTCCGGAACGTTTTTTCGCGTTAGTTGCACCGTCGTGCTTCCATCTCATGATAACATCCGCTACAGTCGACTTTGGTATATCCTGTTTGGCTGCAATGTTTCGTATAGAAACGTTACTTAAATAACATCCGATGACGAGTCCACGTTGGAACTCGGAGAGTTCACGTCCGCGCGGCATGGCTTCACAACAGTTACTGATAACTTAACAGAACACCTCAGCATTATAGTTTCGCCACGCTTTTTCCCAGCATACCTTTCAGCGAAGGTGATATTTGCAGAAATGCGGATTTTCCGGGGTGTCCGAATACTTTTGATCATATAGTGTATATATATATATATATATATGATGCTTTTCTTCCGGAAAGATTATGGAACTATGCTATAAATTTCCTACAACGTTTGCCATTTGTTACTTCATCCCATCCTGTAACCATCCCAAGGAAAGGGCCCTTCCCATTCCTAAAAATTTATATATATATATATATACACACACACACACACCTTACCTTACAAAGGTTTCGCGCGATGATTCCTCATTTCGCGAAGGTCAAGCTTGTCGCCCCTCCTCTCGAGTTGGCCTGGTGAAGTAGTGAGTTGGTTTCTTGGGCTCTCCTCCTCATATAGCCAGTTACGCCCGGCTCATCGGGGATTGTTCTGAACTAGGCGTCTTCTTTTGAAGATGTCCAGTGCAACTCCCTTCGTGTTTCTTAGGTCTTTGGGCAACTGATTAAACAGTTTTGGTCCTCTCACTGCAAAACTATTTTCTTTCAGGGTTAAGGATGTTCCCTGTCTCGCCTTCAATTTGGGAATACAACACAGGCTTCCTTTTCTACTTTCCACCGTTGTTTGGGGAGTTATTGAGTTTAGAATAACATTAGGGACTAGTTTCTCCATTATTTTCCAAGTGTAAATAATGGTTTATCTCTCTCTTCTCTTTTCCAGTGAATATAGGTCTAGTTCGCGTAACCTTTCCCAGTAATTTAGTTCTTTGCACCCACTGATCTTGGCTGTGAAGCTTCTCTGGATCCCTTGCAGCTGTCTAATGTCTTGTCTTGTCTTCTTTTTTATATGGGGATGTTAGGACCGAGCAGTATTCCAATTTGGGTATGATCAGGGTTTTCATTAGAGGAATCATTATCATTCCTATCCCTTCGTTTAAAGGTTCTCAATATCTGACCCGTTATTCTCTTTGCTCTGTTTACTGCTATCTTATTTTGTGTTTCAAATTTCGCATCATCTGACATTACAACCCCTAAATCTTTTGCTCCGAAATTTCTCTGAATTTCCTGTCCATTTGGGATATAATATTTCATGGATTTTAGGTCTCCTCTTTTTCCGTACCGTAATAGCTGAAATTTCTCGGTGTTAAACTTCATATTGTTGTCTTCCGTCCACTTGTAGATTCTGTTTATGTCGGTTTGTAGAGATCTTATGTCTCCTGGGTTTATTTTTTTTCTACCGATCTTTGTGTCATCCGCAAAGGATGTTACTGTGCTGTCTCTGTGAATGTCCTCATCTATGTCAGTTAGCATGATTATGAAGAGTAGTGGAGCTAATACTGTTCCTTGTGGTCCCGAGCTGAGGACCTCTGATTCTGATGAAGATACTCCTTGTACTGTAACGACATGCCGCCGCTCACTAAAGAAATTATATATCCATTTCCCTACTTTTCGTTATTCCCATATATTTCAGTTTATGTATTATGATTCCGTGGTCACACTTGTCGAACGCTTTAGCAAAGTCTGTGCATAGTACATCATGGTTTTCATTACTTTCAAGTGAATCAATAATGTTATTGTAGTGTTCCACTAGTTGTGATAGGCATGATCTGCCTGACCGAAACCCGTGTTGGTTATCATTGAATTTTTTCTGAGTTTCCAAAAAGTCAGATTTTCTGTCCAACTATTCTTTCAAATATTTTAGTGAGATGGGATGTAAGCGATACTGGCCTATAAGTTTTTGGCCTCGGATCGATCTCCTCCTTTTAGTCTAGGCAATCTAGAGCAAAAATAGCTTCAACCTGGGCAAAATTGCTTCAGAAGCTTTCTAAACTGTTTCCAGCTCAGGAACCATTGCAGAATAACATATCCAAAATCCGACAAAATTGGACCCCGGGAACACCCCCAAAAATGAAATTCAAAATGGCGGACTGGCAGTTTCCTATGAAATACAATAAATTTTAATTTCGCTTTGTAGAGAGAGTTATGACGTTTTTCTTGATCAGTAAAATGTTTTAAAATACATTTTCGTTTCTAAATTAACCTATATGACACTAAAAATTGTATTAGGCGGCTAGTATTAAACTATGACGTCACGTAATGTAAATAAAATATACTGTATGGAGTGTATGCGAGAATGGACATTGCTACATCTTTATAAACTTATATTATATACAACTCTTTAATTCCTACTACCCACTATCAAATCTGCGTATTTGTGCTTGTCATTTTCTTTAAAACTGTTATTATGTACTCCTTTTAAATACTGCAACAGTTTATTAATTTGTGTTTTCTGTTTCAGACTGACTCGGTGTGCGTCCGCCTTCAAGAATGCAGACCCCTGAAGAATTGGGCGTGATTTGTAAGGAGAAATTGGACAGCGGACAGGAAGTGGTTCACATCTCGCAAAAAGGAGCAGATGGTATAAATGCATCCAGCCGCAGCCGTGGAAGCGATGTTGTTGCAACAGCTGGAATAAGTGTTCACGTTGTATGTAGGAAAAGGTTTACGGATAAAAAGACCATTGAAATAAAGAAGCGACAGACCGCAGCCGAGGCAATACTAAGGAAAAGTGCTCGTTTTCATGAATACGCATTTTCCAGTGCTACTCACTGTTTGTTTTGTGATACCTTTGTGGACTTTTTTTCCAAACACAAACCAAAATCAGAGCATGTCAAAATAAGAACTACAGAGTTCTCCGAAACCATAAAAAGGTGCTGTGAAAGCCGCTGCGATGAATGGTCGTTTAATGTAAAAGGCCGTCTGGAGTATTATCTTCGTGATCTTCCTGCTGCAGATTGTGTCTACCATCACACCTGCAGCGTAAATTTTCGAAGTGGAAAAAACATTCCTCGCGCATACTCCTCCGACGATCATGATTCGAAGAAAGGGAGACCAACTAATGAAGAGCAACACAAAGCATTCCTTCAGACCTGTGCTTACCTGGAAGAGAATGATGATGAACAACTGTTGATTGGAGACCTAATTTCCAAAATGGAGGAATATCTTCAAGGAAGTCAGAGCTCTGTCTACGAACGCAGGCACATGAAGAGAAAGCTTTTAGAACGTTAAGGAGACAAGATCATAATATCAGATGAAAGTGGGAAGGCAGATGTAGTAACACTACGAGAGACAGCTAATGAAATTCTTATAGATTATCACAAAAAGTCGAAAGAATGTGATATAGATATAGAGCTACAGAAGATTTACCTAGTAGAAGCTGCTGCAAAAATAATCAGAAGTGATATCAAGTCTGTCGACTCGCCTAGAAAAGAAGTGTATCCATCTCCAAATGACATCACTGCAGAAAGTGCTCTTGATTACATTCCCAACAGTCTGAAATTGCTATTATCAAAAACATTTGCGGGACAGGATGCTTCAAGAAAAATAGGTGCAATTGGGCAGAGCATTATGCAAGCAACCCGTCCTAGAGGATTACTATGTCCACTACAGATCGGTTTGTCGGTTCAGCTACACCACAACTTTAGGTCAAGGTACCTTATTGACGTTCTCCATCAGCTGGGTTACTGTTCGTCGTATGCAGAAGTAACAAGATTCGAAAGAAACGCGGCGCTGGCAAGTGGGTCTGGCTCTTTTACTGTTGATGAAAACACTACAGTCCTTCTAGCAGCAGATAACGTCGATCATGATGTCTGCACTTTGGATGGGAAGAATACCTTTCATGGAATGGGTCTGATTGCCGCAATAACTCCGAAGATCAAGATCCACCCTTCTATTCACAGGCGTAATGTTGGTGACAATGACATTAAGAAGATTGCAACCGTTGACATTAGGGAATATAGACACGCGAGAAGCATGTTGAGGGACATCTCATTCCGCGAACTTCCAGTACCCACTGCCACCATAAGTCGACTTAGTCTTCTCTGGCAGATATCTTCAGCAGAAAGATCAGGTCCAAGTTGGTCCGGAACAATGCAGGCAATTCACGGTGGATCAAGTGTCTCACATCCAGGTGTGGCGTCGATCACGTTCCTTCCCATCATAGATATGTCGCCAACTGACATGACCTGCATATTTTCGACATTACTATATTTGAGCAAGATAGCACGCGATCAAAAAGTCCCATGCATTATTACCTTTGATCAGCCTTTGTTCTGGAAAGCTTCTCAAATCATCAATGAAGAGAGAGACCTGCAGGACATTGTTTTAATGCTGGGATCATTTCACACTCTGATGAATCTTTTGGGAGCAGTCGGTACTCTTATGAATGGTTCAGGATTGTCTGAAGTACTTCAAGAAATATACGGACCAAATGCCGTGCAACACATGATGTCTGGAAAAGCTGTTTCAAGAGCGATACGTGATCATATGATAGTAGATGCAGCTCTTAGTACCTTACTAGTCGCAGACGTTTTCCCTCGTAATGAAGATGGAACTCCTCATGACCTCCATAAGGAAGCTTGTGACCTGCTCGACGATGTTATGACCGCCAAACAATCAGTTGAGGATGTGGAATCTTCGAATGCATTGTCTCAGATTGCTACCACTTTGGATGCGAAGAAAACTGACCTACAATCTACTTCGCAAACAAGTCAACTCTGGTTGGAATATCAGCGAATGATCAACATTGCACGTTCCTTGATAACAGCAGACAGAACCGGCTCGTGGGATTTGCACTTGCAAGCTATGCTGGAGACCATCCCCATAATTGCAGCAGCCGGACATCACAATTACCTGAAATCGATATACCTGTACCTGCAGAAAATGTTAAGTTTGCCTTCTGAAAATCCAGCCGTTAACAAAATGTTCCAGGAAGGTAAGTTTGTGGTAAGAAGAAGCGACAGATTATGGGCCGGACTCGGCACAGACCTGGTGATAGAACAAGTACTAATGCGTTCCCTGAAAAGCAGAGGCGGACTGACACGCGGAAGTGGATTTACAGACATCCAAAGGACAACGTGGCTCTTTTCTATGCCTCTGTGTTCCACTTATAACTTAGCAATGCAGGAATACACCAGAGTTTTGTTGGAAAGTAGTGAACAGCACAAGGAAATGAGGGGAAGTAGACAAATCAGGGACAGTAATGACATGAAGAAAGTACTTGAACGTCTGGAATCCTTATCCCCATTCCATTCTACCTCGGGTCTCTGCAACATTGTAACAGGGCTAACTGCTGATCCTGGAGTTAACGTTCATCAATTGCATTCAATCGGTACGAACATTGTCGTAAAAATGATTGGGAAACAAGCCTTTACATATTCTGCCAAAAGATCTGACAAAGTGAAAACACTAGGATCTGCTTCTGCCGTTGTGATCACTGATGCTTCAGATATAGAAGTAGATCCTGCACTACTGTTTCAGAGAATGATGACTGTTGCCACTGGCGGAGACATGAATCTTGAAGATGTCATGTGTTACGAACTGTGTGCATATCCTCCTGCATTGTTCGAATCACGAAGTATCTTGAGGAAACCCGATAAGTCTCAGCTAGCTCATGCAATAATCAAATACACTGACACTTTACGCATGGAAGAAGTTCAAGAAATTCAGTGCACAGACCAGTACGTATTGGATGGTGGATCTCTACTACATCGTGTTTCCTGGCGTCAAGATGAAACATATGACAGCATCGCCAACTCATATGCCGATTTCACTCTGAAAACATATGGAAAAGCAATCATTGTTTTTGATGGCTACAGCAGCTCTCCTACGATCAAGGACATGACCCACAGAAGACGCAGCACCAAGACAAGCAGAAATGTGAATCTCAGTCCAAGCATGAAGTTTGTTGGCCAGAAGGAACACTTCTTGGCTAATGAAAACAAGCAAGCAAGCATTTATTTCCCTCGTAGGTGAGATGTTGAAGAAGCACGGGTGTACTGTTCACAACGCAGATGGGGATGCTGATGTGGACATCGTTCGTGCAGCAGTTTCCTCATCAGAAAATGCAACTACAACAGTAATAGGGGAAGACACCGACTTGCTGATTCTCCTTCTGTACCATGCCAAGGACAGTGGTTTCAAGTTGTACTATCGCAGCGATATAAGACGGGGACCATCTCCTAATCCTGTGTATGATATTCTCAGCATTCAATCATTGTTAGGCAATGACATCTGCAAGTATCTCCTGTTTGTGCATGCTTTCACGGGCTGTGATAGCACATCCAGATTTTTTTCGATCGGTAAAGCCAAAGCATTCGACACACTGATGAAGGTGGCTGAACTCCGTTCAGTTGCAAATACATTCTGTTCTGATTGTTGCCAACACTCTGACATTGAAGCCGCTGGAAGAAAGGCAATGCTTCTGTTGTATGGCTGCAAAACACTTGAATCCACTAACGCACTACGTCATCGAATGTTAGTTGAAAAGGTAGCTACAGCTAAATCTTTTGTTACACCCGAACGTTTGCCACCTACCGATGCGTCCACAAAGTACCACAGCTTTCGCACATACTTTCAAATACTAATCTGGAAGTCTACAGAAGAGAAGATCGATGCAGAACAGTGGGGTTGGTATGTAAAGAATAATTCCTACTACCCTACAGCCTGCGACAAGCCACCAGCTCCAAATTATCTACTCAACATGATCCGCTGCTCCTGCAAGACGAAATGTGCTACTTCAAGATGTGGATGCAAGCGTAATGGAATGCCCTGTTCAGCCGCTTGTGGCGAGTGCCAAATCAGTGGTTGCGATAACAACCCAAGTACCGGTAATCTATCCGATGATAGTGATGAAGAGGATTAATTTCTGTATGTTGTGACCAGGTATCACTTCTTCTGTAATGAACATAACTTGAAACTGGAAAAAAAATAATTGTTGTATTATTGATTATAAAAATCTGTAAAAAGCTATATAACATTATATTTGCGTAATAACTGGTTGTGTTGTATATTGTTGAATTATTTAAAACTACAACTGAAAGAAAAAGCATCAAATGTATCTCTATAAATAAAAGCGTAAATTATATATATTTTTTTTTTCGTAGGAAACATCCAGTCCGCCATTTTGAATTTCATTTTTGGGTGTGTTCCCGGGGTCCAATTTTGTCGGATTTTGGATATGTTATTCGGCAATGGTTCCTGAGCTGGAAACAGTTTAGAAAGCTTCTGAAGCAATTTTGCCCAGGTCTAACTACAAATTGCCTGGACTATTTATATATTGGGACTATGTTCGCGTTCTTCAGGATGCCCGGTATTTCTTTCGTGTCTAGTGATCGTCTCCATATCCAGTATAGGGGCTCAGCGATTGCATTCTTGCAGTTTTTGATCAGTGTGGCATTCCATTTATCCGGTCCTGCCACTGTGTGTTTTTAGTTTCCCTATGGCTTGTGTAAATATCATCCGTCGTAAAGTCGAAATCCGTTATACTTTCCCCTTGTGGTTCTTCAAAGAACGCGTTTCTATCGCATATCAATTTGTCAGTTTTTAGGATACTGAATGATGATTCGTACTGAGCTCTTAATATTTCAGATACTTCTGTTAGATCATCAGAAAAA
Organism: Bathynomus jamesi; assembly: GCA_023014485.1. Taxonomy (NCBI): domain Eukaryota; kingdom Metazoa; phylum Arthropoda; class Malacostraca; order Isopoda; family Cirolanidae; genus Bathynomus; species Bathynomus jamesi. Next base: position 846,718 of record JAJOZX010000034.1, on the reverse strand, counting down.
GCACTGTTCTCATTTTTTAAAGGTCCGATAGTCGCATGGTTTTTTGACTTTCTTTGTGCGAAATTATAGAAGTACTTTGAATTAGCCTTTATCGCTTCTATAACGTCGTCGTCGTCTTTTTCTGTATGCTTCTCGATTAGTTCCTGTATGACGACATCGATACTTTGCAGTTTATCATTTAATATTTTTCTGATGTTATCTTTACAATTACTTAATTTTGCAGGCACTCTTTTTCTCTTTCGGAACAATGCCCTCTTTTGTCTTTCGAATCTGCTTCTCTTTCCTCTTTGTTGTATCTTTGGGACATGTTTTCCACAATTTCTAACGTCTTCTCCTCTAACGTCATTAGCATCTCCTCCGTTGTCTTGGCCTCGAAAATGATTTTCCAATCTATTACTTCCATGCTGGATGTCACATCTTCCCAGTTTATAGCTTTGGAGTGAAAATTAAAAATTTCGAATTTGCTTTTCTGTTGTGCGTGTTCTTTCCTTTCCTGTTGCCTTTATATTAGTTGTTATTTCAATGATGTTGTGGTCCGATATCATAGTTGGGGATATTTCTACATTATCAATTAGATTACTGTTGTTTGTGAATACCAAATCTAGGCAGTTGTTTTTTTTTGCGTTAACAAATTCATCAGCTAGAGCTAGTAGCATTTTTACCTGCTCCTGGTCTTCTCGTGTGCCCCTTGTCCTGGTGTATACATATTTTTTCCTATCCTTTTATATTTCATGAATGGGAAATTAAAATCGCCACAGAGAAAAATATTTGGAGTTGGAGAGTGCAGATCTTTTACCAAGTTTCTTACCTCTGTAATGGAATTTTTGCTGCTACACATTCTACGTAGCTATTTGAGGTACTTTTAGCCATTTCTGCTATGTGCCTTTCGCGTGTGTAAATAGCACATCCTCCTTTACGTCTCACTGTTCTGTCGGTCGGAGGATGTTATAGTTGTCAAGTTGTATTTCTTTTTTGTCATTACAGGAATCACAATTTTCACAGTTCGCCTGGCAGTCCTTTAGATGAGTTTCCGTTAGGCATGCAAAGTCTGCTCCGGCTTCTTGCACGAGTCCTTTCAGGTATACAACTTTGTTCGTGGAATGGTTTGATTTAAGGCCCTGTATGTTGGCTAGGATTACTTATTTTTTTCTCTTTCTTTTTCGCATACAGGTGGTTCCAATTTGTTTTCCAATGGGGGTACCGGTTTCGTTGCCTTGTGGTCCTCCGAGAATTTACCTCTTTTTATCTTTGTCGGTACCTATTGTCCCGATAACGCATGAAGTACCTTTGTTCGTACCTTCTGTCCGGCTCTCGGATTCCTATATTTATATTTGTTGGCTGCGTCTAAAAAATTGGCACTCTTCTTTGATGTTCGTTTTTTCTGTTCATTCGTTGCGTTCCTTTGAGGGTGGTGGTATCGGCATTTTTTTCCATATTTGCAACTCCCATATCTTGCATAAGTGTTGCAGACCGTAAGATGGTGGAACATGCATTTCTTATCAAATTTGCAGTATCCACTTGTGTAATGCGTTTTGCATAATGTGGGATGTGCATATATGCATTGCCCATCCCGATATCTGCAGTTCCCTTTCGAGTAGTATTTACATACGATATTTTCTACGCTTCTGCTTCTTTTCTTATTATTTTCAAAGTTCTTAATTTTGGCATCATCATTATTTTTCTTTGGCTGTTTATTTTATATATATATATATATAAACTGTCAAAAATTCTTATCTTTATTTAGTCCATGCGTTTTGTTTCACTGTAGGAACACCTTCAGTGGAATTTAGCTAAATAAGACAAATTAAACATTGTAGATGAAAGAACCAAACAAAATCGGACAAAACCAAATAACAAATAAAACTACAAAATAATATATAAAATCCAATTATAAACATTAGGGAAAACCAAAATACACACCAACAAGAAATGTCGGAAAAAGAATAAGGTCACTTTCAAGAAAAGAGCAAGACATAGAACCTCTTACAAAAGTAAATGGATGGTTGGTTGGTCATTAAACAAAGTTTGTTTATTAAGAGATGGGTTATGAATTTTAGTATTTAGGGATTCAAATATTTTTAAACTAAGATCCTCCAAATTAGTTTCTAAAATTAAAAAGTTGTTTGAGGCTGTAGAATTTGAAGTACAGTATTAAAACGCTGAATTATTAATGGTTCAATACTTTGGTTTTGATAGAGGTTGACCAATTCTGGGTGATATATATTTATGATTACTGGTCCTCAGTTTTTAATTGTAAAGTGGTTTGACCTTCGTAGCGGGCTTGGCACTCCGCACACTTATAAAGATACACAACAGTAGTATGCCCGCAAAGTGGACGAGTGCAATGTTGATCAATGTTGCAAAGGGGGCTAGGAGGTAGGGGTTATGCAACAAGAGGTTGGGGGTAACCCCCAAGTTGTATGAAGGGGGGAGGGGCTTTGGGGGGAGAGGGAGGATGACCTCCCTCCAAAGGGGTAACCCTAACCTAAGAAGGTAAATCCTAACGTAATAAGGTAACCCTTAACCTAAGAGAGGAGAGGGGAAAATGTTCTCGCTGGCATGTCACGAAGCATAATGAATCAGTCTCAGCTGACCTGGAGGGGGTTGCCATTTTAATTGTTGCCAGATAACGCTATATTTATTTATTTTCCATTGTGTATATATATTAATGAAGAGATGGTCACGCTGGCGTGTCACGAAGCATAAGGAGCCATCCTCAGCTGGCTTGGCAGGCTTTGGCTTAGATGGGGTTGCCAGATAGCAAATTAATTATTTATTTATTAACTTAAGAGATGTTCTCGCTTGCGTGTCACGAAGCATAATGAACCAGCCCCAGCTGTCTTGGCAGCCAGATAGCACTATTTATTTTAATTATTAAAGGCAGAGAGGAGATGCTCCCACTGCAGATATTTATTTTAAGGGTTGCCAGATAGCGCTATTTATTTATTTATTTTCCCTTGTGTGTATATATATTAATGGAAAGAGTTTATAACGAATCAAACTTAATTGGTATATATTGGCATCGCCACATTAAGAGAGTAATTATACATCACTAACGGTATACATATATATTATTAATGCCAGAGAGATGATCATTCCAGGCCAGTTTGGTAGTGCCACCAGCTACCAGCGGCAGGAATGATGGTGTCAAAAAGATTATATGCACGAACTAAACATATATATGGAGAGGATGCCAGGTATTTAATTAATTAATGGAGAGAGAGAGATGCTTGAATCAACTGACTTAGAAGCCGTACACAAATATATTGCAGAGCCATATTAAGAGTTATCCCTTTCATATCAAAAATTTTCAATTTATATATCATTAACTTTAAGCCATATTAAGAGAGGAAATGTTCAGTTATCCCTTATATAAAAAAATCAATAGCCTTAACCACACAGTTATTTCTATCGTTTATATACCCCGTACAATCGACCCATGCTGGAAATGTTCGGCTAGGAGAGCCGGTAGCGCCACCAGTATGATGACGCTTTTATATATACCGGTATATGGAGAGGATGACAGATATTAATTAAAGGAGAGATGTTCCCGTATATTATTAAAGACAGATGTTCCCCATCAAGAGAATAGTTATTTAATTGGTACAATTAATGCTACCCGAGCAGCCACATATTTTGGCATCATTCAAGCAAATCTTAGTATACAAATCTCTCTGAAACCAAATGGAGAAGTGTCAATTTACCTTGATTCAGAACATAATTCCTTGCTTCAATTCAGAAGAATATAATTCCGTGCTTCAACTCAAAAGAACTTCAAATCACAATAATTTAACATCAATTAAATAGAACATCATTCCTTCAAAACACATCAATTAAATACCCAAAAGAATTTCACTTCAAAGTCCTTGCTTCCATGTAATTTATCCATTTCACTGCAAGCATTTAATTTCACTCCAAACTCCTTGCTTAATTCAAAAGCACATAACTTTAAAAGCCTTTAATTATGTTTAATAATTTCACTTCAAAACACATCAATTAAATTTTCAAAAGAATTTCACTTCAAAACACATCAATTAAATTTTCAAAAGAATTTCACTTCAAAACACACCAATTAAATTTTCAAAAGAATTTCACTTCAATGTCTTTGCTTCCATGTAATTTCCAAAAGCACTTCAAATCATTTCAAGTCCTTGTTTAATTCAAAAAGAACATTATTTCACTTCAAAAGCAATTAATTATTAATAATTTCACTTCAGAGTCCTTGCTTCCACATAATTTCCCATTAACGCCGTTATATCAAAAGAACAAAAAACATTTCAAGTCCTCACTTAATTCAGTAATTATACACACACTAACCAAGTACTTATTTTTCCGCATCCCGAAACTATTTGAATAAGAAGAAATGTTTATTTATTCCAGTGCGTTTAAACGAACGGACTTCGATTAAGGAGACAGTTTAAGTATACAGGGTGTTTATAAAATCCCTATTTCAGTGAAAACGTAGCAAAAAGGGGTAAAATTCAATAACATAATAGAAGGCATACATTTAATGAATACTTAAGCATATGATTCTACATGAGCACCATCAGTATCTCTACAGAGTTCGAATCTGTCAGCAGTATTGCAGAACACATTTTGGAACATGACAGGGGTTATTTTTGCAACTGCTGTTACGATATGAGCACGTAAATCTTGCAGATCTGTAACCCTCGTTTGATAGACGTTTGATTTGATAAAGCCCCATGCAAAGAAATCCAAGGGCGTTAGGTCAGGAGATCGAGCCGCCCAGGGCCTGGTTGCCTGCACGTCCGATCCACCGATTTGGAAATAGTTCATTTAGGTACTCCCGAACAATGTTTGCGTAATGACAAGGTGCCCCATCTTGTTGAAAGACGACGGTGTTTAAAATGCCATCTGAATGAAACTGGGACATTTACATGCTCGTATCGTAACAGCAGTTACAAAAATAACCCCCGTCATGCTCCAAAATGTGTTCCGCAATGCTGCTGACAGATTCGAACTCTGTAGAGAGAGATACTGATGGTGCTCATGTAAAATCATATGCTTAAGTATTCATTAAATGTATGCCTCATATTATATTATTGAATTTTACCCTTTTTGCTACGTTTTCACTGAAATAGATAGGAACTTTATAAACACCCTGTATAGAACAAAATCTGAGACATACTGTAACTGCGACAATTCGATACATTTCTTTTAAGACATCGCCGTACAAAAGGAACAAATAAAAGTATCACATTTCGAGAAAAATTTAAGGCGGTCTGATTTCTTTTACAACCGAATATAAACCATCCTGTATAAGGGACCCCCGTCTTATATTTCCTAATTAATATCTGTCCCACACTATCACTTCGAAGTAACCCTTTCTGTAGATCTCACTGGAGCGACAAATCTCTCTGCTGCGATACAGTAGCCAAGCAGAATATCACATTTTTAATAGAGAAGGTTTAAAAACATATGATTCAAATGAATGTAAAGAAACTCTTTGAACGAAGTACTAAAACAACTTGAGTCAAACATGATATCTTCCTATCTTTCATAGATATAGTTTTAAGAGAATCGGATGTCCCCAAACCTTTCGTTTCTCTTAATATCGTTCATTCCTCTCGTTCGTAATAAATTCCTTTCTCTTAATATCGTTCAGTCCATAATTTTTTCGCATCGTTTCTCTTGATATCGTTCAAAACAATTTTTTCGTGTCTCTTAATATCGTTCAAAACAATTTTTTCCGTTTCACTTAATATCGTTCAAAACAATTTTTTCGTTTCTCTTAATATCGTTCATTTCTCTCGTAATAAATTCCTCTCTTAATATCGTTCAAAACAATTTTTTCGTTTCTCTTAACATCGTTCATTCCTCTCGCTCGTAATAAATTTCTTTCTCTTAAATTATTCATGTTAACAAAATATCTTTCGTAATATTTTTCAACTCGTTTCTCGTAATATTATTAAATACTTGTTTCATCTTAGTAGAGTTTACCCTAAGTAAATAACGTTTTCTATACATATTTTAGAAAAAAAAATCGAACTTAAGGCTTAACTTAACCATTTTTCTCCTTTACAGTGCAAATCAAATTGATTATACACAGCTGAAAGGTGTTGAAGCCCGCTTATTTAATACTTTTATTACCCCACGTCATTTTTTGAGGACGCGTTTTAACACTGCATTTTAAGATAAAGTTCAAAATATTAATTTTTCTGCATCACGTTTATTTATAATCTAATCCAAAAGAAATACCGAATTATAAACCTTCACTCTTACCCCCTTTTTTCTCAGGCAAAAACTTAAGACCTGCTCATAATCATCGTTCAGTAACCTCCCACTAAAGCACAGCACCCAATAAGCGTTCGGCTTTCTGAAAGTGTAGGGGAGGAAGACTTTTCTTCATCATGCCTCATTCTCGGGGGTGTGCTCTCCCCGTGCCTATAAAACGCGTGACAGAGCCATATACAAATCAGTTTAATTAAGTTTTCAAACGGTGCATATGAATTCAAATAAAATGCCGTCGAATGAGTTCCCAAATATCAATCTGTGAGTGTCTTATGCAAATAATAGTTCTCAGTAACGTATATAGAATCTATTGTGTAGCCATTTTGTGTAGAAGGGTTTTTTTTTTTAAGTCCACAATTTTAATCTATTATTATTTTTATTTGAAAGGTCGGACTTTTCCATTCACGGCTGTCTAGGAGAATTTACGTCACCTGAGGTGTTCCTATGTTGTGATTCAGTGTGAGTAGCTATTTTTTTATCTATATATCGTTGCTATACACACACACACACACACACATATATACAGGGTGTCCGAGAATTATCTGTAAAATTTTTGGCTGTTATTAAAAGTCAACCATGAAGTGTAGAAATTCCAGTGTTGTCCCATTTTACAGAGAATCTCATTAAGTTTTTTCTGATACCACGTTTTGACAAGTTTTTTAGAAATGTACGCGGGTGACAGACATTGATTTAAAAGCAAGAATCACAGCTGCTATTGAGCGAATTGATGTGGATATGCTGCAGCGTACATGGCAACATTTGGAGTATCGATTGGATGTTTTGCGAATCACTAATGGTGCACATATCGAATGTTTGTAACAATGTTACTTTAATGAAAGAAACTTTTGAAAATACAGATTCTAAATAATCTTGTTTAAGAATTTTACGTGTTATCAAGAATTTTATTAAAAGATGAAATTGTACAGATAATGTTCGCGCACACTGGAATTTCTAAAAAACTTGTCAAAACTTGGTACCAGAAAAACTTTAATGAGATTCTCTGTAAAATGGGACAACACTGGAATTTCTACACTTCATGGTTGACTTTTAATAACAGCCAAAAATTGTACAGATAATTCTCGGACACCCTGTATATATATATATATATAATATCCATTCTCTACGTATGTGTCGTTATTTTTACAGTGGTGACGCGTGTCTATTTTATGAGATTAGAAGATGCTGGAGACATTCTCGAGTCAAACCATAGAGCACGCGGCGTTACAAGACTCGTCCTACGAGGGTAACCCCGGCTCGAGCGATTACACCGTGTAAGTAATTCAGTCTATTAAAACTTTTACATAAAACCTCTTCAAAAGATCCTTAATAGTGGACCGGCCAAAATTAAAAAATCGACTTTGAACGGCGTTTTTTGTTAATAGCTGACACCCATGCTAAATCAATGTACCTGTGAGTGAGGAATAAAATGCAGGTGGATGCCACTCTCGCTTTTGGCTTTGAAGGTCATTTTTAAGGTTAAACTGTGCAAAAAAATATTTTCTAATTTTAATTTTTAAAAAAATATTCTGAGCCAATTCGTTTGACCAAATGTTTCATTTTTCCACACTTAGTGATAAAGAAGTATGATGACACGCTTATTCCATCCGAATTACCAACTCAAGGTCAAATCCAAGTTAATCACGACCGAAATTATGCTAAAAATTTGTGATTTTTATTTTAATTGGCGAAAAAAAAAATGAGCAAGTTTGTTTGTCAAAATTTATTTTAACATGATTAGTGCCTAATAAGTTTGATGGCATGAATTAAGTACTCACAGTAACGGAATTATCACAACTAAATCACAAAGCAGTAAATATAGCCTCATAACTATACAGTTTACACACTAGTAACATCTACAAGTTCACGTTTCTTGATGAACAGCACCGAAATGCTGCACTGACAGTCACAATTGTGTGGATTGCAATCATTTAAGAACAGAGTTATTAGTTCCTTACAGCACATTCCAGCTTCTCTCGATTTCAGTCCGGAAGAGAGAGACAGATCTACTGTCTAGCTGGGTTACATCAACCGCTGTCGTCACAACCACAAGCTGTCGTACACTTCATCCTTTTCCTGAAGCAGTTGCATCTAGCTGTCTTGCACTTTTTCTTGCAACCACAAGCAACAAGCTCCAGGCAGGCTTCAGGGATTGGAGGAAGTCTTGTCCACACTGGTAGGAGGCTCCCATCTTCCAGGCTGAAGTGTCCACCGGATCTTCAACATCTACGTGCTCTTTGTCAGCCTGGAGCCATATTTTGGCCTGATAGTTTGCCCGCTTGGCGTGGAGCTCCAGGGCATCCTTTGTCGGTGGGAGCATTTCCAGTCTTCTTGGCCTTCCCAAAAAGGTGAACTCTGGCGTCATCAACTGTGTTGTTCCGGGGTGCCATACAAATGACACAAACTTCTCAACATCTGCGATATCCCCATCTCGACCAATGGCGTGCAGCAGGAGTGGGTGGTCACTGAACACCTTCCAACACTTCTTTTTTCCATGACCACTGAAGGACGAGACTGTGTCACACCCGGTCAAAGCGTGGAAGCTGACCAGGTTGTCCCTGACTGGGGGCGACAAACTCTTGAATACATCGTGCACGGGGTAGCATTTTCGGTTCTTGGCCGTTCCGCACAGCATCCACACTTCAGCGACCTTGGTGCAAACGAAGTGAATCAGCAGCACCATTACATCAGTATCTCTGCACACTACCAGTATTCGTTCATAGCCCTGGGACGCTGCATCACATGAGTGAAGGATGAGCCTGGTGTCCGCCTCTTCATGGTTGCTATGCAGTGGAACGTCATGTCGCCTGGTTGACCGTACTTCAGTGGCTTCAGAGAAGCCACCCCTGTCACCAGCTGACATCTTTCTTGAAGATCTCTGCCCTTCTCAGTGATGACGTTAGACAGAAACAAGGCTAGGTCAGCCTTGTTTGTATCCAGGGCCATGAAGTTTTTCCACACTTCAGGCAGTGGAACTTGTGGGCCATCAATGACTTTCCGAATCGGTTTCTTCTTGCTTGCACGCTTTGTCCTGGTAACTGCTTTGATCGATCCTTCCCCTGCGTACCGATCAAAGATGACATCAACTCTTGTTGTGTTCATTGAAATAACTCGTCACGGCCTTGAAGAACACTTCAGCATAGTCGCCGAATGTCCGACAGCCGCCAGGCTTGCCAAGAGCTTGGATGAGTGCATGGCCATCTATCATCACACAGGTCTTCAGATCAGAGGTTGGAACCTCTGAGCTTATGGTCTGCTGAGCCATCAGGATGTTCATCAGCTCAGACTTCGATGTCGAATTCATCTCTCCTCCTGCCTTCGCCAGACTAAATGGGACTGGGGACAGTTCATGCTTCAAGACGTTGACCATCTCCACCATGCGACCTGCGGTCGCGGCATTCAGGAGCCGCTGTAGTAGCTTTCTGTCAGCTTTGATGGTCTTCTGCATGTTCTGCTTGGTGGAAACTGTAGCTTTGTACACATCAGCGAAGGTTTTCGACCGATGTTTCTTCATCGTTTCATGGAAGCCTACTATCTGTTCAATCAGTCTCTCCTTCATGAAGCCGATTACATGCTGCTTTCCTCGATCCTGAGCTGTCAGCAGGTTCTCCACAACATCTGTGGGTGCAGTGTCTTTGGTTGCCAGTGAAACAAGTGGGATGTTAGTGGCGGCATCTGTATCTCCTGCTTCACTCACGTGAACTCTGAAGACGTCAAACTGCTTCAACTGCTGAACTAGCTTCATGACATCATGAGCGTCACGCCTAGTGCGAGAAGGCAGACTGTCAACCCGAGTGAAGGTGGCTTCCCCATCATCATCTTGAAGATTGAAGAGGCATCTTGTCTTGAGAGATGCGTGACCGCTCTGACCATGTGATGCAGAACCTGTCTCTTGCTTGGTCATTCTTTGTGATGCCGATGATACCATTGTGCATCTTGCATGTACGATTTATCCATTCGGTTGCCTGATCAGCTGGAACTTGGTTGAAGCGCTTCGCCGTCCTCTTGACGACAAAGTTCCCATTACAGAACTCTGCATGAACTTCTGGTGCTGACTTCTCAAGACCTCTCATATCAGCCAAGTAGACCGGCCCCCAACGTGCATAGTTTGTGTGGTCATAGATAGTTAGCCAAGGCAGCATTGCAGCAAAGGCTTCTATGTGGAGACTCCACATGCCATCTCTCTGAGCTCTGATGAAGGCCAGTAGGATCTCTACCATTTCCATGTAGGATGACCACAGCATGAAGTTGGGATTTTCAGAGTGCTGGTCATTGAATTCCTCCATGAGACTGTGGAATTTCTCATCTGCCAAAACGTCTGAGAAGTTGTCAACAGCATCGCGCATCTCATCTATGTCAGCTCTGTCTTTGAAAAGCGAAGCAACATTGAGGGCAAGCTGTTTGACGTTCTCATCTCCGTTGCCAGTTGCAGCCAGCCATGACTCAAACATCTGCCACTTGATGCGCCACAGTGCCTCATACGTCAGCTGGTGACCTCTCACAGCTCGGTAGTAGGCCTTGCCGTCCAGCATTGTCTCAGTGGTGTTAGCCGCGTACACACCTGCCTCTGTCCATAAGTCATCAAGTCCCACACTTTCCATGTGTTGACCAATGGCTTTCAGAAAGTTGAAGCAGATATGGAGGCCTCCCATGAGCAAGACCACGTTGGCAAATTTCGAGTTTGCCCAGACTAGTTCCTTACCCCTGCTGTACAGAGGCTGATCAGCAGTGATGATGGTGTACTTCTGGCTGACATACTCAGAAATGGCCAGGAAGCGATTGATAACGGTGGTCATGGTGTCACTGTCATCTGCTGGTGCCTGCAGGATTGGCAACATCCCGACGGTCGTTACTGGTGGATCTACAGTGCTGACAGATTGAATGCTCCCCAGCTTGGAACGGACATCGCTTCATCATGGATCCGTGACACCACCCAGGCCAAGTCCTTGGCACGTGCCCGGTCCCTCTCAGATTCATGTGACAAGTCGTCTATGTCAGTGTCTTAGCCAGGAGATGGCCTCTTGCCAGATGGGAGGGTAGCCTGGTCCAGCCTTTGGAACTCCTGTAGGTCATCAGGTTTGATAGATTTCGATCTCTTGTGCTTGCCACCCTTTTGGCCATGACTCTGCTGTGGAGGGGGGCCTCTCTGCCATACCATCAGTTGAGTGCTGTGGAAGGTGTTCTTCCCGTCTAAGGTTGACTCCAAGACATCTATGTTGTCACAAGAGCAGTGAATCATTCTCTCTTTGACGATGGTGTCAGGGATGTAGACACATCCATTCTCAGCATACCTCTCCAGGATGTTCTGAGCGATGGTGGTGTCTATCCTTCTTACAGTGTCGATACCAATAGTGTGATTTGCCGCGTGGAACAGATCTAGGAGTGCTTCTGAGCGGGTGGCTTGGTGCAGAGTAAGACCCAAGCCCACATGCTTTGGTGTCAACTTTCGTCGGTTGGAGACTGCATAGACTATGTCCTGGGCAATGCTACACACACACTGCTTCACTTTCTGGTCCTCTTCACTTCCCTCATCCACAGCATCCATTCCCCCAAAGAGCAATCGTAGAAACAGGTACAGACTGTCGGGTATGACGCGATCAACATGTTCCTGATCAAGACCTTGCCATGTCTCGGAGTGTCCAGGAGTTTCAAGATCTTGTCGAACCTTCAGAGCCACGTGTACCATATCTTGGAATATGCTGCTAGTGGCACACATGCGGACATCAGCATCATCTTCAGTAGACTCTGACTCAGAGGTGACAGGACCTTGTTCACAAGACTTAGCCAGTGCTTTGGAGATGATGAAATCTGAGCTCTCTCCAGGGTAAATCAGCAGCGGGCCCCTTGACAATGGGCGTACATAGCTGGCGTTTAATCTAAGCAGCCTTTGAACATCATCGTAGAACGTTGTTCTCCTGGAGTATTTCACGGTGATGCCGGTGTCATTAGACATACTCTCGTATCTGTCCCAGACGTCTCCTATGTCGTATACGTGACCACGAGACAGGCCTACTGTCAAGTCTTTGCACAGCTTCGTCATGCACTCATTTTCAGGCCCTTGCTGCTCCTCTGATACCGCTCGTTTTCTAGTAGGTCTCTCAAATGTCGCTGACAACGGTATGCTCATGACAGGGTCGTGTTTGGCACGCTGGATCAAGTCATCCGACTTCTCCATTGTCTCCATCCTGTGCAGTTTCTTTGTGGTCTTCTTTTGGCAAAACATGCAGAGGGTCCAGTCAATCACTGGTGTTGAACGTCTACGCTTTGGGGGAAAAGCCTGAGAGCCTGCACTTTTTGTGGTCGCCGATGCACCCATGGTCTGCTGCTGACTTCGCAGCATTTTGAGTTTGCTTTCAGAGGTGAATAAAGAGTAGCATGATTTATGCCACTTGAGTTCCAATGCATTGAAATCATCCTTGGAATTGACTTTCCAGTCTTTGTAAAACATCAAGATAGTAGGTATCTCCCAGGTTCTTTCTCTCATCGCCCACAGTCATAGTTCTTGCTTTTCCTTTTGCGGATGCTGTGCGCAGGTCACCAGCGCTGCTTTGGCAGAAGAAGCAACAATCCTCACTGACATCCTGACGTTTCCTCTTGCGCTTGATGACAGCTACAGGGTCCATTGCTGATGAACTCCCTATCTGCAAAGACAAGTGGGAATGGCAGTATGTAGTAGCCACAGCTATACTGAAACAATTCGAAACATACCTATCCTTTAGCAGTATTATTATTATTATTTTACCAGCTGGCACTGTCTGCACTCTTTTAATTGCATATACCAAACCAATGTCTGGCCAGCCAGTGCACTGAAAATATTCAACATGTGAAAGTATGCTATTACTTGTACTATGGTGGTAGTAGGCACATGCGCACCTCACCCAGCATGCTAAATGTAGTTTTAATGGAAATAAAGACATCCAGAGTCATAGTTACATTCAATTATTATCCATAAAATCACAAAAATATGCAAAAAGTCGGAATTTCTCAGAATTTGACTTTTGTAACCTTGTATGGGACCTTCAAACCCAAAATTGAGAGTGGCATCCTCAATACTACTTATCTAAGGTGGGTGCCTGCTATTAACAAAAAACGCCATTAAGTTTTTTCTAGAGGACATTTCAATTTTTGGCCGGTCCACTATAATACTATTTGTTGTCCTAACTGGGTGAGAATTGAAGACCTCTTTTGAACAATAAACTCTAATAAACTCCGTTTATACTCTACCAATATTATTTGCGTCGACTGTATGTTTTTTTTTTCTGTTTTTAGGGACGATCATCCCGAATGTCAGATTGTCGCTGCGCTGTCGTGTTTTTTTTTTTTATTCTTTTTTCTTGTGCGGGTAAGAATACAAAATACTTTGAACACTATTATTTTCATACATATCATCATCATCATAAAAACGGAGAAAAATATAAAATTAACAATTCCATTTTTACATTTTAGCTTTTCCCCCGTAGTATATATAAATATATATATATACACCCCCTCGATTAGGTACTCCGGCTTGCCGGGCCGAGGGGGCTCGTACACCTCGTGGGTTGTTGGGGTTTCCTCAATTCCTCGCGTGGTGTGGGCGAAGAGTTACCTAGTTGCGTTTTTTTTTCCTTCCTTTTCTTTTTGCTGCTCCTTTTTTTCCGTCTCTCACGGAATTTCTTTTGTCTTGACTCGGTCTTGTGCTTATGTTAATTGTAGTATCCCCCTCCCTCTGTTTGTATTTTGCAGTCTTGGGGTCATCGGGTGCACCCGCCGGGGAGCATCGCTCCGTGGCTGAGCCGTGCTCTGGGGACGGTACGGGCGCCCGGACCGCTGCTGCGTCGAGATTGGGTCTTTGCTTGGCCCTTAACGGACGAATCTCCGTAGTGCCAATCTGCTGTTTTTAAAACGACAGTCAGGTTGGGGGGCGGGCTACCCGGGACGTTGGGCCTGCGCCTTGAAGGATGCAGCGGCGGATGGTGCATTGCCTTGGGTCCGAGGCTGTCTTTTTTGTAAAGCTATTGTTTATGGGTTCACTTTCTAAACTTCAATCCCCTCCTGTTGACGACTGGCCCGCCCTTGGATTTGGATAAGACTACTACTTCTAGTCGTTCAGCGGCCTCTGCCTCCGCTGGATTGACCTTCAAGCCGTATGGCCCTCTCTCGTCCTCTGCGGCGTCTGGCTCTCGTGGCCGGACTCGTGGTGGCCGTAGGGCGGGGTCTTCGCGGCCCTTGTTCTCTCGCCCACTCTCGGTTACCGTTACACATGGACCTGTCCCGGCTGTCAATTTCTGTCCGGTGGACAGGTTCCTTGTTCTCTGCCCTTAAGCTGGCTCCCTTCCGGGCAACTCGGAACGGGTGTTTCAGCGCATTAAGACGGTGGGGGTTCCCTGTTGTTATGATATCCCCCCTCTGAAGGATGGGTCTCTTCTTTTGAAGTCCCGTTCTTCGGGGGTGACTGAGTCCCTTCTACAGTTGCAGGATGTCTTGGGTTGCAGAGTTTCTGTGACTCCCCATCCGCAATTGAATAGCTGTCAGGGCACCATTTTCGCTTCCCGTCTGCTGTCAATCCCGGTTGGCGAGTTGCAGGAGGATCTTGCCCCCCAGGGGGTAACGAAGATCTTCCGCTTTTCGTCGCGCCGGGATGGTGCTCTTACCCCGTCCGCTCGTCTGCTCCTGACCTTTGACTCCCTTGTGCCTCCGGCCCAGGTGTTCTGGGGCGTGGGTGATCGCCGGTCGTGTGAGTTTTCGGTGCGACCATATGTGCCTGAACCGGTTCGCTGCTTTGGCTGCAACCGGTTCGGCCATGTTAGCTATGCGTGCCGCCGTGAAGGTAAGCTATGTGTCCGCTGCGGTGGGCCTGCGCACCCTACCCCGTGCACGAAGCCCCCGCGGTGCTCGAATTGCTCGGGGGCCCACCCTTCCTCCTCTCGGGACTGCTCCGTTTTCAAATTTGAATTCGAGGTGCGGTCCTTAAGGGCTACCGAATTCCTTAGTGCGCGGGAGGCGCGCGATAGGGTCCGTGACCGGGAGTCGCGGTGGGGGTTGTCCTATGCTGCGGCTCTTGGCCCTGGCGGGTCCTCGAGCCCCTCCCGTGCTACCCCGGCGTCTACCGGAGTGGTGCCCCCCCCCTGGAAGTTCCGGGGGTTGGTGGTCCTTCTGGCGCCGCGGGTCCTTCTTGTTCCTCTGCCTCACTTTCAGACATCCCATCTGATTCCCTGCCTACAAGTGCCCCTTCTCCCTCTCCGGCCTTGGGGTCTGGATCCTTGCCTACTCGTCTCTCGGGTGGGGAAGGTGATGCCCCGAAGGGGAGGAGGAAGCGTCGCCGTGGTCGGAGTCGGAGTCCTCCAGACCCGATCATGACCGCTGCTCGCCCTGCTTCCCCTTCTTCACCGGAGGGGAAGCGGCGCGCCGCTCCTGATCCGCTCGGGACTCCCCCCCCCCCTATACGGAGGGCTGGTGAGGCGTCACCTCCCGGTGCACCGACCAGTGTCCGGGTGTCGGTTGAGGTACACCGCCCCATGACACCCTCGATTAATGACTCTGTTCCCATGGTGGACCCGGTCGAGAGGAGCCTGGCCCTTCTTCATGGAGTCTCTTTCCCTTCGGCTCCTGCTGAGTGGTCGGGTCTCTCCTGGATCTACCACCTCTCCCACCTGTGGTGGACCTTTCCTCCCCCCCCTGTCAGTGCTTGTCTGGTTTGACGAGCCCTCGAACATCTGGTTCTCCCCAGCCCCCCTCTGGTGGGGAGTCGGGGGTTTCGGCTGGGCCCGTCTCGTCGTCTCCCCCCCCAGGGGAGCCCCCTCTGAACTCCCTGTTCCACTCTCCACCTCTCGTTCTACTACGGGTGAAGCAGCTACGGGGTCGGTGGCCCCTACACCCCCCGTTCGGGGTGAGTCGGGGAAGCCGAGTCCGTCCCTGGTTGCGGACCGTTGAGTTTGCTGCTCAGCTTGGTCCGTGGCTATTTCTCTGTTTTCTCTGCCTCTTATAATGCCACTTCCCCTTACAGTTCCATTTTGCATTGGAACTGTAGGGGGCTTTTAGCTAACTGGGAGAACCTTGCCTCCCTGCTGAAGAGCGAGCGGCCTTCCTATGTTTGTCTCCAGGAGACTATCCTGGCTGCGCGGGGACTCCCTCGTCTCTCTGGCTATGTTGGTTTCCCTTGCACCCCGGATGAGCACACACGACGGCGGGGTGCAGCGATTTATGTGCATCATTCGTTACCATCGCGAGGTGTGCCTCTTTGCACTTCCTTGCAGGCTGTGGCTGTGCGGCTCTTTTTAGATCGCCAGTACACTGCCTGCTCGATTTATATTCCTCCTCATGACCCTCCTTCTCGGGACGCGGTTCGCGAGTTGGTGTTGCAACTACCTCGACCGTTTCTCCTCTCGGGGACTTTAACAGTCGCGACCCGGCTTGGGGAGATGTCCGGTCGACTAATGTTGCTGGTATGTTGCTCTCCTTAATGGAGGAACTTTCCTTTGCGTGCCTCAATTCCGGTGAACCTACTTCCACGAACCCACGGGTTCATTTACCTGTATTGATCTCTCCTTGGTGTCCTTCGATGCCTTATTCGATTTTTCGTGGAAGGTGTTGGGGGACTCTTATGGCAGTGATCATTACCCAGTCTGTCTTGAGCCGGTCGGACCGCAGCCGGGTGTCTCGTCTCGACCGAGGTGGTGCCTTGCGCGGGCTGACTGGCCATCCTTCAGAGCTCGTTCCGTCATTGCCCGTTCGGTGTTGAGCTTTGGCTCTGTGGATGAGAGCTTGGAGTTCTTCGAGCGGATATTGATGGGCGTCGCGAAGGACTGTATTCCTCGATCTTCCGGTAACCCGCAGACGCGTAGCGTCCCGTGGTGGACTCCAGCATGTCACCGGGCGGTGTGCGAGAGGAAGAGGGCGACGCGCCGCTTCCACCGCACCCGGCGCGCAGACCACTTGAGATGCGGCGGGCGAAGGCTTTCGCCCGCCGGACTCTCAAGTTGGCCCGTCGGGCCTCTTGGCGCGCTTTTGTGTCCGGCATTTCCTCGTCTACCCCTTCTGCTGCTGTGTGGCGGAAGATACGTAGTATCGAGGGGAAGCCGGTCCCTGCTAGTCGCCCTGTCCTTCGGGACGGGGACGGGGACGGCTTCCTTTCGGATCCTGCTGCTGTGGCCGATCGGCTGGCTGGGGCTTTTGCTGCGGTTTCCCGTTCGCCTTCAGCTGCGGATCGTCCTTCGTCGAATGTTACGTTCCCGCCGCCTGGGAACGAGCCCTATAACCGTCTCTTTACGATGCGGGAACTTCGGGCTGCCTTGGCAACCCGTCGTTCTTCCGTCCCTGGCCCTGATAACATTCCGTATGACTTTCTTTGGAATCTGCACCCGATGGCCCTACACTTCTTGCTGGATCTTTTCAACCGGGTGTGGGTTGAGGGGTCGTTCCCTTCCCGTTGGAGGGAGGCGATTGTGGTCCCGATACCTAAGCCGGGGAAGTATCCGGCGGAGGTGTCGGGCTATCGGCCTATTGCCTTGACGAGCTGCTTATGCAAGCTCCTTGAAAAGATGGTGGCCGTCCGACTTTCCTTTACACTGGAGTCGCTTGGGTTATACCCCCCGACCCAGTATGGCTTTCGTCGATTTCGGGGTACTCTGGACCCCCTTCTCCTCCTTGGTCATGATGTACGGGGGGCCTTTTCCCGCCGGAATCTTGTTCTGGCAGTCTTTTTCGATGTCCAAAAGGCCTATGACACGACCCGTCGGGGAGTTGTCATGGACCGTTTGAAGTCTCTTGGTTTTGTGGGCTTTTTGCCCACATTTCTTCGTAACTTCCTCTGCCGTCGCACTTTCCGCATCCGTAATGGGGCGGCCCTATCTGACCTGTATATTCAGGAGGAGGGGGTGCCCCAGAGGTGTGTCTTGAGCGTCTCCTGCTTCAATCTGGTCATGTCTGCGCTACCGGGAGCTCTTCCGCCCTCGGTGCGATGTTCCATCTATGCCACGGGGACGAGTCCGCCCCTCGTGGAGAGGCAAGTCCAACTCGCGGTCAATCGGGTTGAACGCTGGGCGTCGTCGGTGGGCCTTACGCTGTCTTCCCCGAAGACTTCGTGTGTGGCCTTCCTTCCGTCGAGGAGACGGGGATCCGGCACCGTCCCGACCTTTAATCTTACACTCGGGGGTCAGCCTCTGGCCCTCGTTCAGTCAGTGCGTTTCCTGGGTATGGTTTTCGACAGCTGTTTGAGCTGGGTTCCCCCACCTTCGCCGACTGCGCGAGTCTGCAAGACGTACCCTGGATTTGCTGGGACATCTGTCGCATACTACATGGGGCGCGGATAGGCGGACACTCCTCCGTTTGTACGTGTCCCTTCGGATACTGGATCCGGTCCTCTCTAGAGGACTGCGCATGTCATCTGGCGCCTTCCGCTCCTCTCCGGTTGATAGTCTGCAGGTTGAGTGCGACATCCCTCCCTTGGGGGATCGGAGGACGTTCCTCATTGCTAAGCACTATCTCCGGATCCTCCGTCTTCCCAACTCTCCTCTGGTTCCAGGTGGTGGAGAGGGCGTTCTGCCGGGATGGGGGTTGGTATTTCACCGACACGGTGACCTCCCTCCTCGATGGTATGGGCACTCCTCCTCCATCCGTTATACCGGTCTCTTTCAAGGGTGTTGCACCTTGGGTGAGCACCCCTGTTGCGTGCTGTAGGGCGTTGCGCCCCGTTCGCAGGGCCGATTCTGACTCTGCCTTGCTTCGGTCTCTGTTCCTTCAGCATGCGGTGTCACTCTGCATGTGTTGCGGTCTTCACGGATGGCTCGAGGTCGTCGGGGGGCGTTGGGGCCGCGGCTGTTCCCCAGTCGTCTGCCCTTGCTCCCCGATGTACCCGTCTCCCTGATGAGGCTTCCGTTTTCACGGCGGAGCTCTATGCCATTCTGAGCGCTCTGGAGGTGGTGCGGGAGCATCCGGATGAGTCGTTTGTCATCTATTCGGACTCCCGCAGTGCCCTGGATGGCCTGGAGTGTTTTGACCCTGTCCACCCACTGGTCCGACGAATCCAGCTACTTTGCCATATCCTTGTCGCTTTCGGTGGCGAGGTGGTATTTTGCTGGGTCCCAGCACATGTTAACGTGGCTGGTAATGAGGCTGCCGATCGAGCTGCCCGTTCCGCGTGCCGACTACAGGTTTCACCTGTGTCCCTCCCCTTTTCCGATTATATCCCTGGCTTCCGTAGGTTTTTGCACTCCCGGTGGCAGAGTCGCTGGGATGGCGCTACAGATAACAAACTTTGCAAGATTAAAACCAAATTGGGATGTTGGGCCTCTTCCTTCCATCGGTCGCGCCATAAGGAGGTGGCTCTGGCCCACCTCCGTATTGGCCACACCCACCTGACCCATGGCTATTTGATGGCCGGGGATCGGGTGCCCCGATGTCCCAAATGTAACGTTTTACTTAGTTGCCCACCTCCTGGTGGAGTGTCCGCTTTACTCTGCGCTGCGCGTAGAGTATTTTCCCTTTTTAGAGAGCGTCGGGCTTTGTGATAGGCTTGGCGCTATTCTATCTGAAGGTCCCTACTTTTCGATAACCGGGTTGTTCTCCTTCCTCTTTCGCTCCCGACTTCTTTACCGGCTGTGACTCCGCTATGATCTTTCTGCTTGCCCCCCCCCTCCTCCTCCCCCGTCTATTGTTCATTTCCATTAGCTGTTCCATAATCTTCGTCCTGTGTTCGCTCTGCTATCCACCTTTCTTTTGGTGGCCATGAGCGGTCATACTTTGAAACAAAAAAAAAAATATATATATATATATATATATGTATAGAAACGAAGTATAGAGGTGTGTTCTGCGAGAATTGCGACTTCTGATTATCGTGGCTCCGTGGTGTAGTGGTTAGCACGTCTGACCGGCAATTGGAAGATCCTGGGTTCGATTCCCGGGCGGGTGCCTTATTTTTCATTTGTTCGTTATTTCACTTCCACGTGTGCAGAACACTCCTCTATACTTACTTCGTTTCTATACATTAATATACTGCGTGGTCATTGCAGTTGCGAGGGTGCCCTCTCAAGGCATTGGTTTCTGCCCTATGTAGGAGAATTGCGACTTCTGATTATCGTGGCTCCGTGGTGTAGTGGTTAGCACGTCTGACCGGAAATTGGAAGATCCTGGGTTCGATTCCCGGGCGGGTGCCTTATTTTTCATTTGTTCGTTAATTCTCTTCCACGTGTGCAGAACACTCCTCTATACTTACTTCGTTTCTATACATTAATATACTGCGTGGTCATTGCAGTTAAATATATATATATATATAACATTTTAACTGCAAACACGCAGTATAATTAACGTAAAGAACGACGCTTGTATAGGAGAATATTCCGCGCAAGATGAGTTTCTGCGCGTATGTAGGGGAATTACGGCATTTGATCGAGTGAGGCCCATGGTGTAATGGTTATCATATCTGACCGGCAATCGGAAGATCCCGGGTTCGATTCCCGGGTGGTTACCTCATTTTTTCATTTGTTTCGTTCTCCCTCCTCATCTTGCGCGGAATATTCTCCTATACAAGCGTCGTTCTTTACGTTGAGATATATATATATATATACACACACACACAGTATATGCTCTATACAGTACGATTTACAAAGGGGAATCTGCGGACTACCCTACTAAACATTAGGTTATCATTCATTAGCCTCATAGTTGCACAAATACACATATATAATATTTTAAGAAGTCCGAATATCTGTTCCCGCGAGCTAGAAATGAAATAAGAGGCAATGGGGTCCGCACATATTTGAGAAAAGCGACTGATATCTTTGCGAGTTTCATACAACTCTTTGTACACGTAGCTTTTTTATAAAATCCATAATTACGGGGTCGAGCCACAATTGTATTGCTAGAGAATCATAACAGTAGACACATTCTCTATTTCTAACAAATATAGCGAACCAGTGGGTCCGTATTTACTATAAATGCAGCATTTTTCTTAATCGGTTGTTTCAATTCTTCATTTTTCGCATAAGTACCGATGAATATGTGCCGTGTGAAATAGTCCCTTCATAACTGCTCGCATAGTCATTTCATCCATTATTTTAAAAATCGCGATACGTTTCTGAAGTGATCAATCTCGATGATGCTCTGACTTTCCAAGTAAAACAATACACTTATAGGGTTGGTTAATGCTTCACCAAACTCGAATCTTACCCAGAGACTACCGTGTGCCTGTGGATTCACACGTATGTTCGCGCTCGCACACTAATCGGCGGACGAATCAAAACCATACAATGAGCTTCCATTTATAAACTCATCTATAGTAATCCCCGACCCAAAACCACCATTAATATCGCGGGGTAGATTGTGGTACGCGCGTGAACATAAAGAAAACTCTAAATCTGTAAAATATCTCACCTCCAAACCACCATCAACAGGTGCACCATTAGTATGTAAATTTATGCTCTTCAAGCCGAAATTTTGGAATTTGAAGATGGATTTCTTATAATTACCTACCATGGACTTATGGTCAAGCAATCCAATAAGAACACGCTGTGGGAGAATCCCCAAGGCTACATTTTCTATCTGCTTGGTGGTTACACCCGCCGTGACGGTATGCGTTTTTAAAATCACCCGCCTCATCGGGTATTTAGCTGTATCTTTCAACAAACTTTTTTCAATTTCCATCTGCTCGTGGCAGATAGCTTTACGCGACGAACTCTAAGGTACGTATCTAAAATGTGTACAACAACCGGTTTGACAGATTGTTCGGCACCCTCGTCCAGATTTAAACATATCTTGGGGGCTGTACGTGTAATTTTATTCCGCATTTCAACCTCATTCAAAAGCAACTTATCTTGCAAAAAAAAAAAAACCCGAATAGAGTCGCGCAACGCGATCGTATATTTTTTTATAGAATTTTTAAATTTATTTTTTACGCTGGTCATCGTTTGGAGGGGTGTAATACCCAATGAGCAGCCAAATGTGTCTTCTGCATCTCTCGTAAAGTTTAAGTTTCTAAATAGGCTCTATAATGATTATGGCTAGCTCTAGGCGATACGTTAGTTTGATTCAGGTACACATCACACTGGCTTATCGGCGTGCGTAGAAAGTTGTTTTCAGGGTACACAGCGTAACCCTCTTCACAATCTGTGCCGTCCGAATGCGCAATTCTTAATTTAGTGTAAAGAAATACGTTGGAGGGGTCGAAGAAATGACTACCTGACGATGAAATCACGAATCTATAGGCGCCGTCGTTGATCGAATAGCGTTGAGAGGGTGAATTGTGACGAATTCGGTCCCCATAATACTCGTTTGTGTCGGTGGCACGACAGAGAGATTCAACTCGGATTTGCAGCATTCCGAACTGTGAAGATGGACAAAATGAGTTATAGTATCCATTAGTGCACCCTTCCACGTCAGTTGTACAATCAGTTATAAGAAACCTCTGTAACAGATTTACCTTATATTAGTTTTTTAAAAATAAGTCCACGACCGGTTTCATACGCTTGGTACATCTCTTTGAAGTCTTTCTCCGCTTTACACTACAGTTTGGATGTTTAGCTTTCCTTTTTTCCCCTCGTCGTACAGTACGTTTTCTTCCTCTTTTAGATACCCTTTTCTTCCTCCACCGCGCATTTTTCTCTTGACATCTTCCACGATCTCCTCTCGTGTACGCCGTAAGTGTTTTCTGAGAGATTCTTTAGATTTACTACCCAGCCATTATATCTTCAAATGTGTTAAGTCCTGATTGTAGGGCCTTCTTTCCAAGATATTTGGCACCACTTTTCAGTAAGGCCATTGTAGTACCTAGTATAGCCGAAAAAATTGACCCGATCCCACTTTCACGTTGGTATCTCACCCCACGGTAGACGGTAAATGGTCTCTGTGTTATTGTGTCAACACTCCGGAAGTGTAGCTTTATGGTTAAGCTCCCGTAGCTG
The DNA here is from genome assembly GCA_023014485.1 of Bathynomus jamesi. Lineage (NCBI taxonomy): Eukaryota > Metazoa > Arthropoda > Malacostraca > Isopoda > Cirolanidae > Bathynomus > Bathynomus jamesi. The sequence continues at coordinate 823,595 of JAJOZX010000034.1, read as the reverse complement.
AATGGAAGCTTTTCCCCCTCAATCGTTCTTATATATATATTGAGATGATGGTTAATAGGTTAGTTGCAGCTTTGACATAATGAGGCTTATCATATGTGATGCTTAAGCTCTTGCCTCTATGGTCAGGGATGTGTACAATGCGTAACAGGCGCGTCTGGGTATCCCCAAGAAATTGGTGGTCTACGATATCACTGTAAACACAGCACATGCTTAGGGGAGGGGGTCCAGAGAGTAATTTCGACAAATTCAATTGGTACAATAAGCAGGGTTATTCGTGCTGTAACTCGCGAAGTGTCTCTTTGGAAGGTCCCACCGTACCTATCCGTGGGTATAATTTGGAACAGTTCATTATCTGTAATATTTCTATTAATCGTTGATTTTAGCATCATAATATGGGCCGGCGTGTTTATGTTTACGACTTCAAAAAGTAAATCGGCAGTGAGTATGACCTTTCAAGATTCTTATTTAAAGCCCTCACAATATCCGAGACTCATATTGACCAGGGGCTAGTGATACTTTTGCGCGATAGTACCGTGTCTCACCAAACAAGACTGAACGCATAGTATCACCTGAAGTTAAACCTATTTTTTCACACACATCGGCTCTTCCAACAACCAGAAAAACCTCATTCTTTTCAACGCTTAAAAACTTGGTGTCCAACTGAAATTCGCACAGACCGACCTCGTATGATCCACCCCCTAATTCGATAGGTCCATGCAATTCTGTTATAAAGCTGGACAGGATGCATGTCCAAAGAGGCAGAAGAGGGGAGCGTGACGTAGAAGTGGTTAGGCTTCATCTTGTAGACTAGTCAAGTTTCATTATTGCTTGAGCTTTTTCATAGGAGTTGAAGCTTCCAGGTTACCCTAGCCACTTCACCAGATACATCTCTCTTCCCTGTACCATGACTGCCTAAAATTTCCTAAATTCTAAACGCTTTTTTACCTATATTAAATACCACTTTCTGCATTTCCTCGCCATAAAGGCCTCCCTCAACTTCGCCATTCAAATCTTCAAATCCTCAACGTAATACAGAATCACTTCGTTTTTTGACCTCATAGATCTAACTTTAAAAATCTCCTGAGTCCACCCTTGATCAAAACCTTTCACGAACTTATTCCCCACTCATGACTGACAGCCTTACATAGTCATTGATTTTGAAACGAGCAGGGCGTGGCGGTGGTCTACAGTTATCAGGCTCTATATGGTGGTCTCTTTAAAATTTCATTAGATGTGCCAGTTATGCGATGACGTGACTGATTGTAGGATAAAACCAGAGGTTCCAGAATGTCTATGCATCTGTATTTATTTTTATGTGTGAACGATGCATACGTTCCTTTATGGTAAGGTGAACTCTATCGGCTAGAGATGTCTTATGTATAGAATTGAACGTGTAATAACTGATGTTAAACTACTTCAACATGTTCTGGAGAGCTCGGCCTATAAACTCTATCAAAATCTGTACAGAAATAACCAGGAACCCTGCTTTCTTTCAACATCAGCGCTTTGGTCCCTTTAGCCATTCGGTCGATTTATTCTTAAGTGGGACTAGCCCCAAATACCTAGAGAACACGTCTATTATAAACAAAATATATTTATACCCTTCATTATACACTGAATACCTCTGCATGTCTGTTAAATCCGCCAGCCAAATAGAATCAACTGCTGCTGTTAAAGTCTTGGCAGTGTTAAACCTCCTCCTTATGGGTTTATGTAGTGTATAGGCATCCTGTTTACGCAAAAACCTCTCAACATCTTTTCTCTCTACACCCTCATCATATACCCCCTTGTACAATCTATTACCACCACCGTAGGATGCTGGATTAGAAATGTCATAACTTTTTCTTAATATGTTAGCCATTTACGTATTTTAGAGGCACGCGGGTAGGGTAGTCCGTTGGTGGATGGTCTCTTCTTCTTCCGAGATGCTACCTATGGAGGTGAAGGCGTGTTCAGTTGTGGTACCTGCGATGCTTCTCCACCAAGTCTTTTAAGCTGTTCCTGTTACCTATCAACGTTTTCGGAATGCTTATTTGCTGCAGTCTAGCTTTAATAGGCTCCCATCCGGTTGGCGAAGGTCTATCCCACTTTCTCACCGAATTATGCACGATATCAATGATGTTCGAACCCTGTACCTTTGACCCTCCAACAACAACCTCACCTGTATCGGACTAATGTATAATGGGGTCCTCACTTAATAGATTGTAAAGATATACCTTTTATTCCTCAATGAGGTAGGCTACTTTTTAATACATGCTCGATGTGTTGCGCTGTTGGTCTTTGGTTGCTCGTCTCTAACCTCGGTCTCAGATCCGTCAGCATCGGGGCTATGTCTGATAACTATGGGGATCTCGGCCGGCTTATAACCTTCTAGCTCGAAGAAATTTATGTAGAGCTGCTTGATATAAAATTCTTTTCTCGTCAAGGGGCTTCTTGCTGTTTAATAGATTCAACAATTCATTCTCTATTTTTTTTAAGCCTATTTTTCCCCGGATCTAGTGGATTCCTTTGTATTTTGCAATGAGGCATACACCTCGCGTGGAAGCACGACCACTTTCTTCATTATATTATACTAGACAACAAGGGCGCCAAAACTGAAAACAAGATGGGGGAGGAACGAACCACCTCTTTGCACAATGATTCGTTTTTCCTTTCCCACACACTGCTTTTTACGAGCGAGTGCACGTATTATGCTCTTGTAACGACGTAAGCACGTCTTCTGAGTGGGTTTCATTGGTACAGTGCATTTTATAACGTTAAGGCAGATTTCACCGACGCATTTTAAAAAGTCTGAATCAATATTTTTAACAAACAGCCGCTGTAGAGTGCGTGGTAGTCGTTGGCAGATCTTTATTAATTCACGATATTTCTTTAACCTTCTTGTCATTCTGCGATGTATACCGTTTCAGCCTCGTTCGGGAATATACTCGTTCTTAGAAGAACCCTAAACGTGTTTCGCGGGTGAAGTTCACAAACCAAGTAGCCGTAACGTTGATTTGTGACTTCTTTATAAACCTCCAAAAACTCCTTACGTTGATTCGGGAACATTTGACTGGCTAATACCCTAATTTGTGCCACATCTCTACGCTGGGCGAATAAGATTAGATATTGCGTATTTAGCGATACATCACGCATGTATCTAATCTTGAAAAACAGGTTTTGATTGATGGAGAACACGCTTATATTAAGATGATGGGAGAATACTGTAAATGTTTCGGCAAACGTTTTATCAATTTCTAACATGAGATCGTCAATTACAATAACCCTGTGTTCATCACCCTTTATAGAACTAGCATCATAAATACCTTTGTGGAACAAAATCACACATTGGTACTCATTGAATACGGCTTGATATGTCGAATAACACCATATGACTTTGTGCACAAAATTTGAGAACCGTTCGTCCTTATCTTTAATGATTTTAAGCATACACACACTTTTGCCACACCCTGTAGGACCGGATATAACTCGTGTAGAAGGACTTGCGAACCTAAATTTTACTAGATTCCAACTCTAACACGACACACTCCTAAGTGTAGCCTTTACAGAATACAACAAGTGTTGTTCCTTATATTGTTTTTCTTCTTCCCCAGAACCGTGAATGACGAGGTACAGCAGCATGTCCCTACTATCGATATTGCTGACGGCGATAGTGTGGTTATAGACCCGCTCAGCGCCCCAACAGATGTGGCAAATCCAGCAGCAGCATCCCCCCTCGGGATGCTGCTGCTGGGTTTGTCAACACCGGTAAAAGAAAGTGTGCGCATGAAACATCTTCCCCGGCAAAGCGCGTAAAGTCATCAGTAATAGATCCGCAACCCTTCACGTCTTACGGCACGACTCCCTCAGTAGCACCATTTAAAAATAATAAAGTTGTACCCACTTACCCCCATTCGTCCGAGCCTTCCACCTCATCAGCCACCGGTATATCATTCGAACTGCTACGCAACGTTACCGCCACCCCAGCCCTGACTAGAAACCGATACATGGTCAGGATCAACCCCCGAGTCGTGTATAGTGACGGATATGAACACGGCCTGGGGCGCATGATTGAACGTATTGTGGAGTTTGCTCTTCAGAGCAGTGAGGGGCGTGAAGTCAGGACGCTTCTGGCGCTCGGGTTCGGGTCAGCTGGTGTTGATAGAGACGATTTTTGGGCAGTAATACCCTACAGGCATCTAGCTGCTGTAGATGTAAAGTATATCTTGGGACGGATAATGCAAGCCGCGCAAAGCGGTACTGAGCTTAATTTGGGGAATTTTACGATTGATATAGACCATGTCTACAGACCCTTAACTTCAATTCTCATGCTATTTAAGACGTCACATGAACTCCGAGCGTGGTTGCGGTTTTATAGCAGTAGTCTTAGCTCATATGTTTGCCGTATTAAATACACGGGTCAAGCAGATTTGGTTGCCGACGGTAGTGGGTGCGTGCCCGTAAACTGGCTGTGGACTGTAAACTTGATTTTAGTCTACAGGGTTGAGCATAAAATGAATGTTTGTATAGTTGTATTTAGAATGGATGACCGTCGTAGGATTGTGTATGTTTTTTAAAGCTGTGTGAGACCGTACAAGATCCCTACTTATTTTAAGCTTGTCTGGGGGCAACGTATCTCATCCGTAATATAAGGGACCTTTACGCTAGTTATGATAAAAGTCGAAAATATGGAAGGCATCATGTTTTGTGTAAAGGTTGTCTCGAGTTTGCGGATGATATAATGAAACATTGTAAGGAATGCCACACATGATATGTGAGCAGTGTAAAAGCTCCAAATGTGAAAGTCGTGTAGTTGAAACTGAGAAGCGCGACTGTAATGTACGTAAGTGATTTTTTTTCAATAATAATTGTTTTGCACTCCATAAATCAAATGGCACTTGCAGGAAAATGAGGATTTGTGAATATGATGTTTCATATAATGGATAATTGGGGGAAATTCACGCGGAAATGTGATGAAATTTACTGTTCTACATGTCGTGTGAAATATAAGGCGGATGGAGTAAAGCATGTATGTTAAATGAAAGATGCTACGCCTAAAAATATACCTTGTATAACTGTGTACTACGATATAGAGACTTACACAAACCCTGAAACAAAAGAGGTTATTCCACACTTACTCGTAAGTCAGACTATCTGCGCCGAATGCCTGAACATTGAGTGTGATGATTGCCCCAAATGCGGTAAGCAGACAAACATTTTTAAAGTGTCTGCAGGAGATTCCCCCGTGAAACTCTGTGAACTATCATATATTGTCAAGCTGGCGGATGAGTTAAAAAAAATAACTATATTCTTGCTCACAACGGCGCAAAATTTGACACAGTTCCTTTATAAGGAGCTGCTTGAGCACGAATCATCAGGGATATTCACAGGTGACCCCTTGAAAAGAGAAAACAAACTTATACAGATGCAGATAAGGGGTAATGTACAGTTTAAAGACACCCTGCTGTTCACACCTTGTAAATTAGCCAAGCTACCCAAAGTGATGGGTGTAGGTGCAGAAGTATTAAAAGGGTACTTCCCTTACACATTCCTCACTCAAGACACTTTAAATTATGTCGGTCCGCCACGCCCCAAACACTATTTTAACTATGAATGTATGAGTACAGGTGACCGTGAAGATTTTGATCGCCACTACAGCAGCTTTAACGCATTTATGCCTAGCGTCCTTTATATAGTCCACCAAAAAAAATATTCATAGAAAATTGGAATATAAAGAAAACGAATTATTAACCACGTGACTGTGTTTCAGAAGCCCTTTAGCGATAAAAGGCAGTATTGTTTATGACCTTGAGGTGATAGGTTGGGTCTAGCAGCTTAACAAACGACCAATTTTCGTGTTTTTATTTTTGAACATGGCGTCATCAACAAGTAATTATTTTAATAATTAGAAATTACTTGATATTTTTTTGTTTATTCCAATCATAATGCCTCCAACTTCAACCTATAAGAGTTTCATAATCAAAATATAAACTTTGTTCGAGTAATTAGGATTTAAAAAATGGTGTTCTACATTTAGGTCGCGAGGCATTTGTGTAAAAAAAAAAATTGCATGATATGAAAATTTCAAATATTGTTTCTTTCTACTATTTGCACGATGTTTTATATTTATGTAATGTATATGCATTAACACAACCACACACACACACACATATATATATATATATATATATATATTTTGTGTGCCTGTGTATATAAATCTACATACTAGATTTTTTTTTTTTCAGTAAAAGAGACGACTTTTCTACAATAAGTTCAAAGTTCCTCCAAGCTTGGCCGATGTTTTGAATTCAGCTGAAGATGGCACTCTACCTATTGAAGATCAAGAGTTTATTCTTCCGATACTGCCACCAGACAATGCTACAGGTGATGTTACAGATGAAGATTCTGGTGGTGATAGTCCAGGAATGATAAATAATTTACCAGGAAGCATGCTTCGTGTTCAAACTATTTTAGATGACTCTTCAATGGAAGAAGAATTTGAACCTCCTAGAAAGAAGAAGCCTTGTGCAGCTGAGCGTAAATGGAGAGAGAGGGACATTGACCATAAAATTTCAGAATGGTCAACAACAGATGCTCAAATGGAAGATCTCAAAGCTCAAAACTTCTCGCCAAAACAATATTTTGAACTATTCTTTGATGACGAAGTAATAAGTCTAATTGCTACTGAAACAAATAGGTTTGCTTTTCAAGAAAATGTAAATTTGTAAGTAACTAATGAAGAAATAAAGTGTCTTTTAGGAATTTTGATTTTGAGTGGCTACAATTCAAATTCGAGAAGAATGTTTTGGGAAAATGCATCTGATACTCATCATCCCCTTATCGTCCATGCAATGAGACGTGATAGATTTGAAGCAATTTTTACACATTTACACTTTGCTGACAACAACAACTTAGATCATACAGATAGATTTGCTAAAGTAAGACCACTCATGGACCTTTTGAATAAAATATTTCTACAAAATGCACCAGTGGAAGAATTCTATAGCTTTGACGAATCAATGTGTGAGTATTATGGAAAACATGGATGTAAACAGTTCATTTGCGGAAAGCCAATCCGTTTCGGTTACAAGCTTTTGTGTGGGACAACTACGCTTGGCTATCTTGTTTGGTTTGAACCTTATCAAGGAAAGTCCCCCACACTTCAACCAGGAGAAAAAGGTAGCCGAGGATTAGGAGATCTTGTTGCTAAATTTGCTGAAATCCTTATAGATCGCAGTCCACAGCCATATCATTTGTGCTTTGACAACTACTTCATACGCTTAAGTATTCATTTAATGTACGCCTCCTATTATATTGTTAGTGAATTTTACCCTTTTTGCTACATTTTCACCGAAATAGATAGGGACTTTATAAACACCCTGTATAATTAAATTAATTATTTCTATTTCTCGCATCGATTCGGATGGATGTTTCTTTGCAGTGAAACTACAGTTCAAGAGGTGTAATTTTATTTGTGTACACACGCATACATAATTATTATGAAGTATCAACGCAATTTTTTTTATACAGGAAGGGGAGTCCAAGGGCGAATGCCCGCAAAGCGCCCCACCGCCCCCACAGAAGAAGAAGAAGTCAAAATCAAGGTCCAGGGTTTTCTAGATACCCGGACACTCTGCGTTTGAAAGATTGGAGGTTACAAACGGGGGGAAAGATGGATTGAGGAAGATTGTTCCAGAGTTGACTGGTTGAGATGATGAAAATTGAAAATACCGATTAACTCTCGTGTTACGAGTTGGACAGAAAAGGAATGAGAATGTGTAGAAAGTCTGGTACTGGTAAATATATATATCGAGGGGCGGCGCAACAAGCTTGATCTTCGTGAAGTGAGGAATCATCGCACGGAACATTTGATAGGTTAAAAGGTGTGTGTATACATATATACACAGGATATATACATATATATACACTATATATGGACGTCGTAGCCAATGTCGTAACACCGCTTCCCGTTGATCAGCGAAGTTAAGCGACATTGGGTCTGGGTAGTAGTTGGATGGGAGACCGTCCTCCGCGTCCAGATTATGTAGCGACCCGTGGTTCGGATCCCGCGTAAAACTGTAGGTCCCCTCCGTCATATGACCTTAGATGTTGCGAAGGAGGTTAAACAAACCCAATAATTATTATTATACACTATATATACACAGTATACACACACACAGTATATACAGTATACATACATAATATATACGTATACATACATATACACACACACACATATATATATATATATATATATATATATATATCACACACACACACACTGTATATAAAACTGTTTTACTAACAGTATTATCATTATTACTTGGAAAAAACAAGTTGTTCGCTTGTTTTTGGATGAAGTAAAAATAATAGGGTTAGTAAAAATCATTAAAATAAAATTTGTTGTGCACCAATTTTTATCGAATTTTTAGTAAAACGAAACAAAAACACCCTAATTGAATAGTTTGGGCACGTTGTTGGGAAAGTATCTCGTAACCAATTGATCCAACAATTTTTCGAATGGGTAAATTTGCGCGTAAATGTCAATCAGTAATGGTAGTTTGAACCCGAAATTTAAATTTAGTCCCTTTTAATTATTAAGTAATTATCTTACGGGTTATTTTGCCGGTTTCCTTAATCTAAGTTTTACTGAAATTTGAATAGTTTGTCATTGTCATTTGCTGTAAGGAGAGATTCGTAATAAATTATTTAAATGTAATTAAATATAATGGTTTTCGCGTAATTAATGTAATTATTTGTAGATTCATAGTTGAAATATTTTTTTTTTAACATGTATAAAAATTTCATACAGTAGGTGTCTACTGGTTCCGTTGAACGTGCCCATTCACTTTTCGTCATTAAGAGGCAAGTTAAATTGTTCATTTGGAGTTGGATGATCCTCGTCTATGTATAAACATTGTCTATGTTTTAAACAGTGTTGATAATTTCATTATGTTGAAGTTCAAGCTTAGATGATTTTTTGCCCATACACTACATGAGCTGCAGCTGAAACTTCCTGGACTGCTCTTTCACAGCTTTGTGTGTGAACTGAGAAGTTCTCAACTTCAAGTGGAGACCTGAGAAGCTCCTCAATTTCTCCTCTTGACATCTTACAAGTGAAGAGTGGCTCATACAGTTTCTCCTTATCCCAATTAATCAGAGTAATTGAAGAAGTGGCATCAAAATTCAGTTTAGGGTTTCTATGAGTTCTCATGAGTTCTCGACTCAGTCTCCATACTCAGACTTACCTCTGATATTCTTAATCATCTCAACCCCCCCCCCCCCCCCCATGCCCTCTCCTCCTCATCCTCACTGCACAGGAGAGAGGCAATGAAGTTCTCACTGTGAGCATGATATGCTCCACGAACTATCACACGAATGATTATGTTCCTGACTTCAGAGGTCTGGCTTCTCAGCAGTCCCAGAGCGGTCACAATATGGTGAGGTCCATACCTCATGTGGTGCTTCACCTTGATCTCAAAATACATCTTGAAGTAGAAGTCCAGGCAGAACTTCAGCAGCACCTCCCCCTTCAGACCATGCTGTCTCATCCACAGCATCAACAGAGCCTCACCTGTAGTCAGCCAGCGTGACTGATTCAGTGGGCCACACTTCAGACCAGCAACTTCCTTGCTCAAATCTCCTGTCTTGAGAGCTTTGATCAGTAGGTAGCAGTTCTTCTGGTCAATGCTAAGGTTCTGTACAATGCCTTCTGGCAGTTCAATTATATCTTCTTCCCTGGCAGAGCCTTGAAGCTAAAGTTGAAAGGTATGTCATTGATCTTCTCCAAAAGTTTTCCTATTGGGCCACTAAACCCAGACTTGTGCATGTAGGGACCATCAAGCTTGATGATCATGTGCCTGAGGCTGAGTTCATTAATATGCAACTGGCATATCAGCCAGTGACACTTGTGACCTAGCAGTCTCTCCAAGTGAGTGATGGCTCCTCCATCAGGTCCTGTTTGTGGAGTCACCACCAAGGACCACAATAGTATCTTTAGCACCATGAACACTAATCCACTCAAACAGACCCTGAGCTATATTCAGTGCAGGTTTCTCATTTCTTTCAGGTTCTTCTGGTGTACAATGGAAGAGATACTTCCCCTCAGGTTTCCAGGTAACACTATAGTGCTCTTCAGTTGTAATATCAGGATGGAAGTGGCCAGTTTCTTCACTGTACCTCATGATCTTTGTCTTCTTATCTTGTTAGCCATCAAAGAAAATTCCTTTGATCTCCTCTCTCTGTCCTTTTCTCCAGGGCCTCCACCGAGGCACCTATTACAGACTCCTTGCCCCTCCACATCTTCATCCTGTCAACAGCTAGATATGCCTTATCAGCAGATAGAGGGCCATCTTTGATGAGATCTTGCAAGAAACCAATTGCAATGGCTGCTGCAGGAGTGTTTGCCACCTTGAACCTGACTGCAGCCGCAGCAGTGCTTGAGATATCCATGTAGTTCCTCCTGGCAGAGGTGGAGACTTTGCCAGTGTTGACACTGGAGCTTGTGCCTGGTGCAGTACTGGAAAAATCTGTGTCAGCAGTAGGAGCGGCTCTGCCTGGAGACTCTTGCAAGGAAGTCACCTCATCTTCATCATCATCACCATCATTAGCTCTAAGCAGTAGTTCCTCTTCTTCTTCTTCCTCTTTTCTGTTTCTCTTCTCAGCTGCCTTCTGTTCTTCCTCCTTCCTCTTAGCAGCCTTCACCTGCTTCACTGTTTCCTTCACATCAACAGATGCCATCCGGAAGCCAGAAACTTCTGAGGTTTTGATCCTCTGGTAATGGAGCCACTCTAGCTCTAGCTTTGGAATCTTCTGAGGCAGAGGACAGTCACAGTTGACATGAACTCCAGCAGCACAGCCAGAGCAGCCAGATGCTTCAGTTCCACAGAGTGATATGTCTGCAGGTTGTTATGTCAAACAGTGTATCAAGTTCAGATATTCTCCTCTCTCTCTTTGCAGCCTTCACTAGGTCAATCATTTCATTCCACCTGACAAGAATCTTCCTGGCAATGGATCTCTCTTGAATGATCACAGGAGGAGTGAACTTGGCATTGCTTTTGCGTTACTGTGCCAGTACCAGTGATGCCAAGTCCTTAGCCAAATCTTGCAGAGGGTACTGAGCGATCTTCATATCATCCAGAAGCAGCTTCTCTTCCTGGAGGAGGATTCCTCTCTGAAACACAGCTCTCCAGGTTGGAAGTTCTGTGGGAAATAACTGCTTGCCTGGACCCACCAGATCACTCAGCTTTGAACCAGAACATTTTCTGGTCTTTCGTCCTTGCTTAGCCATGGTGGCTACACAATCTTCACCAAGCTTTGTATCTGAAACATAGAAAATTATCACAGTGAAACTCTAGTAGCCTATAACAGCTGTTACAATGGTTTTGTTTGGTAAGAAACCGGTCTGTTACAGTTGTACTAGAGTGTATGCCCTGCACAGCTGTTCTGTACATAACCAGAAAACGAAAAAGTGGAAATTTGAACACTTAAACGTGATTTTTAGCAAAAGTTCAAGAAAACAAACCCCCCTCCTAAAATTTAATTTTACATCGGAATACATACTGCCAATCTTGAAATTCGCGCTTCAATGAGCATGATACACCCTAATGTGAATCTAATGCCCTTTAAAGTATGCTTTATATACTATGGGTGGTAGCAGATATATAGTTTACGCTTAGTGTTCTTTACTTAAATTGTCTACGGGTAACTGATCTAGTGCTAATTCGAATTGTGGAGCCGCTTTAGCATTCAATTTGTGAACCGCGGAAAGGAGTGCTTCAGAACGGGTACTTAAATTTGCCTCGCTCCTCGGATACCTTGACTCGCAACGTCGGACAGTTTTCCTTGGCCTAAGCTGTAATCTTCTTTATATACTGTACGTATATCTTTGTATTTTGCGTTTTCCTTCGAGTATTTACGGGTGGTTGTTCCTTTAGTCCTTCTTATTTTAACCGTGTGTATTTGTTTTATTACATTTAAGATAATTCTGTGATTTTTTTTTGTTTTCATTCCTTACTGAAAATTTGTGAACATTCGATAATAGAAAGCTAGATTTGAATTAAAGTGTGAGGAGTTAATAGCAAATGTTTTGTGAATTTATGAAGGTGCCACATCCTGCTACTCGCCAACCGCCTTGAACGGCGGCGTACTCAATATAAAATTCTGTGCCGGAACAACGGGATAGTTTAGGTTGTCCCTCGACACCCGAGTAATGTTACTTTAAAAAGAAATCGTGCATTATCATCAACGAACCTTTTTTCAAATAAGAAATGCGTAATGATGGGGTTGTTTAACCTCCTTCGCAACCTCCTCTAAGGTCATATGACGGACGGGACCTACAGTTTTAAGGGGGATCCGAACCACCACGGATCGTTACATAATCTGGACGCGGAGGATAGTCTCTCACCACGCAATTACGAGTACTACTATCCAGACCAAATATCGCTTAATTAATTTCGCTGAGCGATGGGGAAGCGGTGTTACGACACTGGCCACTACGTAGCTCTAAAAAGAAGAGCGAGTAAATTAATTCACACCTCAGGCTAATGACTAGATTCAGCATCAAAAGGGGGAGGGAAGAGGGGTTTTACATCTCACCTGAATTGGTCGGTGTCCGTGGAGAGCTCTTGCTCCATCATGAGAAGAACTTGGACGAGTTCCGTAATGACGATTGGCCACAGAGACGTCGTGCCTCTGGATGACACCCGCAGGAGAAGTACTCTAAAGCATAAGAACACCTGCGCCACCAGACCAGGCACTACTTGCCCCAGACGAGTCACCTCCGTTAGGCGTTCTCACGGGAAGGAAACTAATTTTATTTAAAAGCAAATTTTATTAAATATTAAAATTATTCGTAAAATGCTAATCAGTCCTTTTAAAAGTGACTGATTTTCATCAATTTCGATGTTAATATTACTTTTTTTTTTTTTGTTCCAATCTCTGGGCTATTTCTGCCTTCCTACCCTAATTCGTTGGGAAAAGAGATTTTGATAGTGTGTGTGTGTGTGTGTGTGTGTGTGTGTGTGTGTGTGTGTGTGTGTGTGTGTGTGGTTTCACAACCGTCAATTATAAGCAATGTGAAGGAGTGCGGAATGAAACTTAAGTTACCCCCAATTATAAAACAAAGTTTCTTTCTTTCACTCCTTTTTGCTTCGAGAAAAGACATCTTACCTTGGATATCTGGAATGAGTCTCAGATACTGGTCAGTCTCGGAGCAAAAGATAGTGAAGGCTAAGCGTTTGAGGAGACCAGCCCGAGTTTCGTATTCGGCTTCTTTACTCACAAAGAGATTCAACGAACCTCCTTGAGACATTGATATGCGACCTCAAAGGTAAAACAAATAATTGTTACGTTTTTCGTTCTCAAAATATGAACATTTGGTCTGCAACAAGGCATTTCCTTTCATCAATTAATAAAAAAACACATTATACTAGTCAGAACCTACAAATGTTGCTACAGTGAAACTTAGCATTTATTTTTTATTTTTGCATCAACAAGTACTAAAAAGAGGAACTAATAAGTGTAAATTTAACTTAATCTACGAGACGAAAATAATGTAAAAATATAGGTTAATCCCAGAGTACAATCAACTCCTAACACCGGGGTTGGCTTGATTGGACCAACTCAGTTGTCCCATTGGGTTTAAACCCCCAACCAAAAAAACCACCTTAAAACCCACCCGCCTGGTTAAAAAAAAAAATTATTTCATAAAACGTTTGATTTCATATACATATTATTTATATAACCTTCTAAAGGAAACCTTTGTTGCATTACTAAGAAATCAGAATCTTTTTCTATTTCATTCAAGTAAAAAATATAATTCACTTTACTACCATCTTTTACTATTACTTCCCTAGAAAACTATACCTAATACTGAATTTATTCAAGAAAAGAAAACCTTGCGCAGTGGTATTAACTTTATTACATTACTTTTCTATTAAAAAAGGGTCAGTTCAACGGCGAAATAAACGTGACTATCACCGATTTTAAAATTGGCACACTTATAGATTTCTGTGAGAAAAACAGAATGACGCTTGTTTCAACACACTAGGTCATATGGTTCCGGAGATATGGCCCTTCGAATTTTGTAAAAAAAAGGTCAATTTCCAAGGTCATACCATATTTCAACATGAAATATCTCGGCTCCTATTGCACTTACAGAGACCATTTAAAAAGTTTTAAAGCTTTTAAGCAGATCTACAACTTTGTTTCTATTCATATTTTACCTCAGTGCTCAGTGGTAAAAAAAAAAAGTTGATCTTATTTTTGACCTTTGACCTTGTGTAGGTCATTTAATGTCAAAACCGATTTTTTTCTCCTTTCACCCAATTTTGGGTACACATGTCTACCTTTACCTAAAACAAGATTTTTAGTGTTGATTAAGTTAGTATAGACGCTACAGCCATTTCAGTGGACCATACCCACCTCCATTTTGACCAAGTACCTTTTTCCACCAAACTTTGGACCACTGTATCTTTGGAACTGTTTGAGCTAGTGTTGAGAAAAATACCATTAGATTTTTCTTACTGAGATATATAATGCCTGCTGATTTTCAAAAAAATCGGTAATTATCTAACCTAACCCAGTTATTTGGTCGAATAAGTATCCGGTCCTATTATAAAATTTTATTTTTTGTATATTTCAGAGAATTATATAATATAGGTAATTTAAATTACATAAATAATTAATTTATATGGACATTCAAAAGTGTGAAGAACTTCGAACCTGCTATCCTGTTTAAAGGTAAAGCTATGTACGTATATAAGTACCTTATACTAGGCTATAGGTACTACCCTTTAGAATAAGTTCGTTTTAAGAGTTAGACGAGTTTTAATAGAATTACTTAACTTTGTGTATTTATTCATTGTGTACAACAGTATGTACCCATGTGAAAATATGCTTATTTAAACCTTAGCGCAAGGATTTTTTTCCATCTGTATTTATTTTATTTGTGCCATCTAAGCAAAAATAGCTTTTAACAGGGTTGGATACAATGAATAATTATACAGTAATTGTACTTTTAATTAATTGATCCTAATTTCCATTAATTGTAATTGATTCAAAATAAAATAAAAATAAAGGTAATTGATTTTTGAGCTATAACTGATGCAATTGATCAATTAATGTCAATTGTTAAAAATTATACCCCTAGATCTGGCACTCATACATCATTCAATGAAAATAACCTTTGATAGTTTATTTAGTTATACTTAGATATAAATATATATTTATTTTAGATATATAGAATAGATAGTTATACTTGTGTAATTGTAATTGATTCAGACAAAATTAATTGTAATTGCAATTGATCTTGAAATTGTGAAGAACAATACTAACTAATTAATTTGAAGAAAAATAAAACAAATTGTAATTGTTTCCATTTTGTGTAATTGAACCCAACCCTAGCTTTTAAGCTACATATATTTTTTTCTTTTTAGATAAACATGGATTTCAGCAGTTTGAATATGGGCAGGTTCTGTTGTGACCCATTTAAAAAACGCAAAGGAAAAGTGAAAAAAGGCATTCGTGCATTGACTAAAAATTTGATTGATCAAAATCCTGAATTGAAACTAACAAATAATCATAAAGCATATGCAACCTGTCGAAATATACTAGCAAGTCGTCCATCCCCAATGCCTGAAAGTGAACCACTTGAAAAATCACCATCCACCTCATCAAGTGCCCCATCTGAGCTAGAAACCATTGGAGATGTAGTTGAAATGCAGTATGAGCTTAGTAAATTCAATGTTTCATTGGCCACACTTGATGAGACCCCAATAAAACCATGTAAACTCTCTGACAGCGCTGGTTACGGAAAGAGAAAGTTGAGGAAAGTAGTAGTAGTTGTGAAAAGAAAGCTTGAACTTGCAACTAAACAACCAATTTCATGCTGTGACTCAGATGATACAGAACTGGAGATTCTTCAACAACTAAAACAGAAATTTAATCAAGTGACAAGTCGAAGTGAAAAACTGACAATTCTTACTATCCTACCAAAAAGATGGACATAAGTAAAGATCAGAGAAGAATTTGTGCTCAGATTACATGGCTAAGCAAGCAAAGAGTTTGGTGAGGGAGAAGGGAGTGCTTTCAACTCCTAATCCGCGTTTGGGGAAACGCCTGAATAGTGAAACTGCTGCCAAAGTAATTAACTTCTATCATTCGCCAGATGTTGTGAGTAGACAAATGCCAGGGTTGAAAGACTATATTTCTGTAAAAGGAGCTGATGGTAGGCGGGAAAGGAAACAAAAATCGCTAATCTTATGCAACCTAAGAGAAGCATTTGAGCTTTTCAAAACAAACCATCCAACAATTAAAATAGGATTTTCAAAATTTGCAGCTTTGGCCAAAAGTGTGTGTGTTGCCAGGTGCCAGTGGAACACATTCTGTCTGCATTTGCACTAAGCAATGTAACAATAATGGCTTCCATAAAATATATTGTAAATACCTAATAACTGCCTTTTTTAAATATAAAGTTATGTGGATGCCTCTTTTTTCATGGTTTCACCCAGCTAGACAAGAATCGGTTCTTATAACTCAATTGGTAAAAATAAAGGAATAGGTTATTTTAATACACATATTAAAAGGCAAATTGTCTTAACCCTTTAAGGACCGACGGTACAAATTGTTAAAGGGTTAAAAATAGCAGACATTATAGATCTCAGTAAGAAAAATCTAATGGTACTTTTCTCAACACTCTAGCTCAAACAGTTCCAAAGAAATGGCGCTCCAAGGTTTGGTGGAAAAAGGTACTTGGTCAAAATGGAGGTAGGTATGGTCCACTGAAATGGCTGTAGCGTCTATACTAACTTAATCAACACTAAAAATCTTGTTTTAGGTAAAGGTAGACATGTGTACCCAAAATTGGGTGAAAGGAGAAAAAAATCGGTTGTGACATCAAATGACCTACACAAGGTCAAAGGTCAAAAATAAGATCAACTTTTTTTTTTTACCACTGAGCACTGAGGTAAAATATGAATAGAAACAAAGTTGTAGATCTGCTTAAAAGCTTTAAAACAGTGTTTAAATGGTCTCTGTAAGTGCAATAGGAGCTGAGATATTTCATGTTGAAATATGGTATGACCTTGGAAATTGACCTTTTTTTTATAAAATTCGAATGGCCATATCTCCGGAACCATATGACCTAGAGCAGGGGTGGGCAACCCTGTCGCCAATCGCCACAAGTGGCGAATTGGCCATGAGATTGTACATGTTTTGAATAAACTTTTTAAACAGTTTTTCTTTTTATATTTCGATTTATCAACCTAGTTTCTCAATTTATGTATGGTGTGGCAAATTTTAATTTTCATTCACTGCACCTGTGGCTATATTGAACAAAAGGTTGCCCACCCCTGACCTAGTGTTGAAACAAGTGCCATTCTGTTTTTCTCACCGAGCTCTATAAGTGTGCCAATTTTCAAAAAAATCGGTGATGGTCACGTTTTTTCGACCCAAAATTTTGTTGAATTGACATGGAATGACCCAAAAGTAAACAACTAAATGACCTTATGCAGTACATATTTTTTGTGATACTGTTGACCTTGACTAAATAGACTAGAATTTAAGAAAGTAACAAAAAATCTACATATAAAAACTTTAAAAATAAAAGATGCAAATGATAATGGGATCCTCTCTTTGATACAGAAAAACAACTTACAGCAGGTATACTATACAGGGTGTTTCAGGAGGAAAGGTCAATACTTCGGGAGGTGATAGTATCGGTCATTGTGAGAAAAAAAGTTTATATGAACATGTGTCTAATTCTGAATGGTTACGGAGATAGAGCTGTTTGAATCTGATGCGCGCGCAGCTCTTCCTCCCCCTTCCCTCCTCTATAACCTTGAATCATGTAAGCTGTAATGTAAGCATGTAACAAGCCAATCGACAGCTGACTGTTGTGAGTGACATTGTTTGGTGTTTGAAGCAGTGTTAAGAATGCCACACACCTTCACACATGCCGAATATGCAGATATGGTGTATGTCTACTGTTTTTGCGATGGAAGTACAACAGCTGCTGTTGCAGAATACCGTCGACGGTTTCCGAACCGCAGAATTCTGGATCGAAGTGTGTTTACCAGGGTTTTCAACACATTGCGTGAGATTGGTACACTCCCCAGCGCTCATGTTTTATCTGAACGTGAAGGTCAACAAGATGTGGATGAAGTGGAAAACATTCTTCAGTTGGTAGAGCGTAGTCCTACTACTAGCTCACGAAGAATTTCTACACGTCTCGGTGTACCACACACAAGAGTATGGCGAACATTACGTGAGGAAGGCTTGCATCCATATCATGTACAGCGTGTACAACACCTTCAACCAAGAGACGCTGCCATGCGACTGGAATTTTGTCATTGGGTAAATGCTAATCGCCGATTGCTTCGATTAATACTGTTCACCGATGAAGCTACTTTCACCCGCGACGGTATCAACAACACTCGTAACTCTCATCGGTGGTCAGACGAAAATCCAAATGCCATGGAAACAAATTTTCAACATCGCTTCTCTGCCACTGTGTAGTGCGTTATCATCGATGATCAGCTGATTGGCCCTGTTACTTTAGAGAATCGTCTTACAGGACAAAGTTACCTAGAATTTCTGCAAAATGAATTGCCAGGACTATTGGAGGATGTTCTTTTGGCTACACGGGCTGGTATGTACTTTCAGCATGATGGAGCTCCTCCACATTCTACTCGTCTAGTGATGCAATACCTAAACCAAACTTTCCCTGGTCGATGGATCGGCCGCGGTGGTTCCATTCAATGGCCACCAAGGTCTCCAGACCTCTCTCCGTTAGATTATTTGTGGGGGTGGATGAAAAGTCAAGTTTACAAAAGAAAGGTGGATACACGAGACGAATTGCTCGCGCGCATTTTGGATGCTGCTGCCCGCATAAAGGAACGTCAAGATCAACTCAGACGAACAACACACGATCTTCGCACACGAGTTGCAAAGTGCATTGAGGCTGACGGTGGGATTTTCGAAAACGTATTGTAAACTGTAACAAATTTGTCATTTATGTATCTGATACCATTCAAAATGCCAATGTTTAAACATTAAATGTTAGTAACAGTAATTGGTTTCTCTTTCTTGATTACCATTAACAATGCTTTTGTATTTGTGGATTCAAACAGCTCTATCTCCGTAACCATTCAGAATTAGACATGTTCATATGAACTTTTTTTTCTCACAATGACCGATACTGTCACCTCCCGAAGTATTGACCTTTCCTCCTGAAACACCCTGTATATACATATATACCGGGTGTCCCATACGAAATGAAACAACTTTGAAATCTTATGATTTTTTATTGAATGATGCAAACAATGTAATATTCACACAGTAAATAGTCAATGTCATAAAGTTTCATATGATATATGTGAATTATAACATTTAGATACATTGTGCATAACATGTTTCCTTTTGTTAAGATCTTCACATGTTCTATGCTGAACAATTTGAAGCTTATATGGATAGAGCTGCAGCCGCTTGCGCACGACTCTATGCACAGTTGAACGAGGAATCTGCAGTTCGACACTGGCACGACGGATGGACTTTCTCGGGCTACTACCAAAGGCGCCGCGTATTCGTTCATCATCATCTTCCGATCTTGTTCGCCCTCCAGAGTGTTGCTTTAGAACACTGCCAGTCTCCTCAAATTTCTTGGTCCATGCATATAGGTCTCTTCTGGTGGATGGTTCCTTGTGAAAGGTTGTACGGAATCGCCGTTGCACCAGAGTAGGGGACTTCAACTCAGCCATCCATAACACACATTTCGCTTTTTCTTGTGGGGTAAACATAATTCAATCTGAAACAAACAAATAACATTATGACAAAAACTTATGCATATGGTGTAGTAACTGGCAAAGTTTCAACATTCTCACATTAATACTTTAAAAATTACAGTTTCCAAATTGTTTAATTTCGAATGGGACACCCGGTATATACTTGTGTGTGTGTGTGTGTGTGTGTGTATATATATATATATATGAATAGAAACGACGTAAATAAGGAGCGTCTCTGCACACGGGGAAGAGAAATAACGAATAAATGAAAAATGAGGCGAACCGCCCGGGAATCGAACCCAGGGCCTTCCAATTGCCGTGTGCAGAGACGCTCCTTATTTACGTCGTTTCTATTCATTTATATACTGCGTGGTCATTGCAGTTAAATGCATATATATATATATATATATATATATATATATATATATATATATATATATATATATATATATAAGTGTGTCCCAGAAGTCTTGAAGGGGTTTTATTTGGGGATCAAATAAAAAAAAAAAGGTCTGTAACACTTGAAAATATATTTATTGCGATTTTAATTACAAATTTAAATATCTGGTGAAAATCTTCATTTCCATTGTGTACAGTAAATCTAAAATCGCATTAGCGTACGTTATCCGACTCTGATGATCTTGTGGTTTAATTTCTTGAGCAATTTGAATTTTGTACGGGTAAAGATTGATATCCTCTCTTAAAATTCGATGTAAGGAACTTCTTGAAATGTTTAATTC
Source organism: Bathynomus jamesi (assembly GCA_023014485.1). NCBI lineage: Eukaryota > Metazoa > Arthropoda > Malacostraca > Isopoda > Cirolanidae > Bathynomus > Bathynomus jamesi. The sequence goes on along the minus strand of JAJOZX010000034.1, from coordinate 803,095 downwards.
CTGGCTGCGTCGTCGGATTGATATGAATTTTCCTCAACGCTTTCACGAACCATCTCAACCCGAGTTGGACTTCGGCTTGTCCGAGGACGCCCAGTCCGTGGTTCGTCTCCCTGACCCTTTCCCATACGAAATTTAGCGACGTACCGTCGAATAGCTCGATCAGAAGGAGCAGAACGTGTGTTGATTTTTATCGAAAAGCTCTTTGAGCGGCAACGATGGAAGAGTTGTTTGTCAAATAAAGTTCCACAATAGCCACTCTTTGTTGCAGTGTCCAGGATCCAGGATTCCATTTTCATTAATCGCAGCAAGGGTACGTTAATTGAAAAATAAAAATAAAGGGCTATTTGCTGCATATTAACCAGAAAAATAAGTAAATTAATAAAAAAAAAGTTATAGCCAAATAAAACCCCTCCAAGACTTCTGGGACACCCTGTATATACATATATACCTGGTGGTGTAGTGGTTAGCGCCATTGACTATGAATCCATCGGCCCCGGGATGGGATCGAGATCCGGTGACGGCAGACGGCACGCAGGAAAACCCAGCTGTTCATCCTTCCACACAATAAAAAAAATTGGTTGGTAGGTTAAATGGGTACTCTGGGTAGCCTAGTAGTTAAGACGCTGGGCTGTTGGTGGGGCGTGGTTCGGATTCCACGTTAAAGTGTAAGTCTAAGGTGGAGTGACAAGCTTGACCTTCGTCAGAATGAACAATTTGGACAGAAGCAAACCAAGGAGTATATATATATACAGGGTGTCCCAAAAAAACTATACACTCTTTATAGCATCATATATTTTATAATTTAAAAAAAACAACAATATATTGTTATAGCAATTGCCAATGAAAGGTAAATTAGTAATCTAAGTGATCAAAATGTTATAGCGAGTTGTTTGCATATAAAATTTAATTAACTACGCCAAGTCCTCAAAATGTTCTCCGGCGGCATGAATGCACTTTTGAATGCGTCGACTAAGCCTGGCCTTGTTTTATCAAAGGCCTTGTAATCGACACAACTGCAGGTACTGGTCACTTGATAATCCACACGTTTATGTTGATAAACATGTTAATTTACCAGGATTAACAGCATGGTGTGGTTTATCATCCAGGGGTTTGGTTGGACCATTTTTCTTTAATGGGACAATTACCGGTGCCGCATATCTCGACATGCTGCGGACAGAAATTATACCTGCAGTTCGGAAGTTGTTTGGAAACGACGACTTTTACTTTCAACAAGATGGAGCCCCCCCTCATTATCATTGTGATGTCAGAGGGTACCTCGATGAAACGTTGCCTAACCGTTGGATAGGACGAAGAGGAAGCGTTGAGTAACCTCCACGTTCAGCGGACTTGACTCCACTTGATTTTTACTTGTGGGGCTACCTGAAGGATGCAGTTTATGGTACAGGACCTGCAACACTCGAACACCTTAAGGATGCAATTAGGGAAAAGTGCGGGACCATCACAGCATCCACATTAGTCCATGTCTGCGAATCAGTTAGTCGACGCATTCAAAAGTGCATTCATGCCGCCGGAGAACATTTTGAGCACTTGGCGTAGTTAATTAAATTTTATATGCAAACAACTCGCTATAACATTTTGATCACTTAGATTACTAATTTACCTTTCATTGGCAATTGCTATAACAATATATTGTTTGGTTTTTTTTAAATTATAAAATATATGATGCTATAAAGAGTATATAGTTTTTTTTGGGACACCCTATATATATACTGGTCAAAAAAAGAAACGCAATTAGCTTGCATATGGTGTAAAATTTAAGTTGTTAGTGGTATTATCACAGTTTCAAGATTATGGTTAAATGTTTGTTCAAATCTTTTAAAGCCACTTAGTGCATGTTTTTAAACCTGACTAATATCGGCTAAGACGCCATTTTGTTACAAACAATAAACAGAGATTAAATTGAATGTATTCTTTATGAAGGCATGCATTTTTTCTTTGACTTCACAGAATACACACTGCCCGTTGAGAAAACCAAACTTTTTCCCGCGATTGAGGCATGCCACGACTCTCAGAGGTCAACAGAGGTCGTGCCTTGGGCATGTTGGATGCAGGCATGTCTGCTGTCCAAGTTGCACAACGAATGCATGTGCATCCCAGCACAATCTCTAGGCTTGTTAGACGGTACAATGCCACAGGAAGTGTTCAGGACCTGCCAAGACGTGGGCGACCTCGTGTGACGACCCAACGCCAGGATCACCACATTGTACTGCAGCACCTGCGTCATCGGCAGCGGAATGCTCGTCAGACAGCCAGAGACACACCTGGTATCCACAACAACAGAATTAGTGACCAGACCGTCAGAAACCGACTCCGTAATGCAGGACTTCGATCCCGCAGGCCTTACAGAGGTCCTTTTCTCACTGATGCAAGAAGGCAACGACGCCTGCAATGGGCCTATCAGCACCGTGACTGGACACAAAGAATGTGGAACCAAGTCCTCTTTTCTGACGAGTCTCGCTTCGGACTGTCCAATTCTGATGGCCGTGTCAGGGTATACAGACGACCAGGGGAGCGATACTCAGATGCTGCAGTAGTGGAGCATGACAGATGGGAGGACCAAGTGTCATGGTTTGGGCAGGAATTGCCTTTGCTTCAAGAACTGAGCTGGTGGTTGTTGATGGCGCTCTGACTGCCCAGCGCTACAGGGATGAGATTCTTCACCCACATGTTCTTCCATTCATGAGGCAACATCCAGAATTGGTGCTCCTGCAACAGGACAATGCCAGACCTCATGCAGCCAGGATAGTGCAGGCGTACCTGCAGGGACAACAGGTGCAGACCTTACATGGCCAGCCTTCAGCCCAGACATGTCACCGATAGAGCACGCATGGGATGAACTTGAACGGCGAGTTCGCAGACGTCAGCATCAGCCGCAGAACATCAGGGAACTAACCAATGCAATTATTGAAGAGTGGAGGGCCATCCCTGTTGCTTTCCTGCAGAGACTGTTGAGGTCGATGAGGGCCAGACTCCAAGCCTGCATTGTGGCTAGGGGTGGCCATACGCGTTATTGACTGTTTGTTATGTTAAAGAATCATTTACTATATACTGAGTCCTCATGTTTATTAATAAATCTCAAAAATTGCGTTTCTTTTTTTGACCAGTATATATATATATTATAATATATATATATAAAATAAGCAAACAACCACAGGGAAAAGGAAAAAGAAACACGAAATCCGAGCGCTTTCGTGGTATATTCATATCTTCAGGGACAAGAAAGAAATATTTCTTTCTTGTCCCTGAAGATGTGAATATATCACGAAAGCGCTCGGATTTCGTGTTTCTTTTTCCTTTTCCCTGTGGTTGTTTGCTTATTAATAAGATCACGTGTTATTCTGTGATTTTACTGCATATATATATATATATACAGTATATACACACACACACGATGATGCAATCCACAAGGGAAAACTGAATACACAAAAGGCCTTGGAATAATTTTTTCTTTTTCCTTGTGGGTTTGCATCAATCATTCATTTCACGTGTTTAAGTGTGAAATTTATACCATATTTAAATATACACAGAGCGGCAGAAAAATCGGCCCACTTGGATTACCGCGAAAAGCAAAAAAGCGGGAAAGCTTCTGTTTATAAAAGTTTTAAAATTTGAAAATATAGTCTATGAGGCAACCAAATAAGACAAAACAACGTCAGCTGCGAACGCACTAGCTGTAACGAATTTTCGACTTCTTTTAAGAATTCGACAGTGACATTCAGTTGCTCTTAGACTGCTAGTGCCACTTTTTTCTTCCACTAGTGGGAGTAGGCATTTGCGTTTAGTAACAGATAGAATTCTAATTCTTTTGGGTTTCAGAATTGGACATTTACAATGGATTTGAGTGCCGTGAACATCGCGAGAGTCGTCGCCCTAATTGAAGATGATCGGAGCCAGTGTTACGTCGCCGATGCGCTAGAAATTCCAAGAACAACGGTTCGACGTGTCTACCAACGTTATGTGGAGACGGGAGTACACAAGAAGACCAGGATCTGGAAGATCGCGCTGCACATCTGCCCGTGACGATCGTTTCATCGTCTTGAGTGTTTTGCGAGATCGTCGCTTAACTGCCACAAACGTCCGCAATGAACTGGAAAGGTCTCGAGACGTCAGTGTATCGGAGCGAACCGTTAGGAGGAGACTTATGGAAAGTGGCTTCCATGCTAGACGTTCAGCAATGGGCCCGTAATTGCTCCCACACCACCGCAACACTCGTCTTGCTTTCGCTCGTGAGCATGTCAATTGGACTATGGTCCAATGGGGACGAGTATTGTTCACGGAAGAATCAAGATTTAATCTTCGAACATCCGATGGACGGGAAAGTGTGGAGAAGAACTGGAGAAAGATTCGCCCCGTGCACTTTTACGGAGAAGGTTGCTTTTGGAGGAGGCTCAGTCATGGTCTGGGATGGTATCATTTCAAACTCGCGCACAGAGCTTGTTGTTGGTGGTGGGTCATTGACGTCCGCAAGATACGTGGAAAGAGATCTTGCTGGAGCATGTGGTCCCTTTTGTTGGCGAAGACGTCCTTATACAGCACGATAACGCTAGGCCCCATACGGCAAGAGCCGTTAACGATTTCCTTGGCGAAGCTGGAATTTGTCGAATCGAGTGGCCTTCCCGAAGTCCGGACCTGAACCCCATAGAACAGAAGCTACAACAAGCTTTAACTGAAGAGTGGGAAGGAATCCCACAAGATGTGATCGCCGATCTCATTCATGGGATGAATCGACGAATGGCTGCAGTCATTCAAGCTAGGGGAGGCAACACCTCTTATTAACCCTGGATCACAAGTTGTTTTGTTGTTGTTGTTTTAGTTTTTTTTTATCAATTTTTTTTTTTTCTCGAAATGTTTTTTTTTAGTTACAATTTTTTGTACAATATTTTTTATCATAAATTGTATTAAGCAGGTGTTTGAAGATTTTTTAATTTTTAAAAACTTTTATAAACAGAAGCTTGCCCACTTTTTTGCTTTTCACGATATTCCAAGTGGGCCGATTTTTCTGCTGCTCAGTGTATATACACCTGCCTCTCTCGCAACCCTCCGAGAAAAGCAGAGGAGAACTGAAGTAAGGTAAGGTAAGGTGTGTGTGTGTGTGTGTGTGTGTGTGTGGTGTGTGTGTGTGTGTGTGGTGTGTGTAGGGTTGCCAGACGTCCCGCATTTGATCCAAAAATCCTTTTGTATCCGAAATGTTTTGCAAAAACTATTTTTAAGCAAATTTTTTCGTGATGAATTGATTTAGAATGTTCTAGAATTATTAAGATCCTGTAGAATTCTGTAGAGTAATGTTGAATGTTCTGGAGCATCCTAGAAATTACATAACGCTTATAAAATGTGTTTGGCCACGAGTTGGCAGTTTTTCAGCTGTAGTTATATTGTAAGATTTGAATTAGCGTGAATCCTGCAATTGCTTGACCATACAACTTGAGATTGTGTAATTCAAATAAAATCTGTGTGTGTATGTCTATTTTTTATAAGAAATCGTTCAGGTGCAAATTGCTGCATTTGCGTGAAAGTTTTTGCGTGAAAGAGGAACACACACACACACACACACACACACACTTGATTTTATTTATAAGATTCAGAATATTTTTTTGAATTAATTATTTACAATCATGACTTAGAAGGAATTTCAGTTATACTGTACTTGAAGTCAGAAGATGGAGCTAAAATTCTGAAGAAGATTAAAAGTTCAGAAAAATATTGACATACGTCATAATATAATTAGTAAAGCGATGTATACCTCAATATTTAATATGCTATGATAATTTCAATATTATTTACGATATTTCAATATTATTCACTATGTTTAATTGTTAAGCATTATTTTAATAAAATTTTTCTAATTTTGTTTGTTGTAACCGTTGAAGAAATCTAGTTTCAATTTGAAAAAAAAATTAGTCTTAAAAAAAAAAAACCTCAGAAAATTTTTTGTCCGGCATGGGCATTTGAAAAATCTGGCAACCCTATCAGTGTGTGTGTGTGTGTGTGTGTGTGTGTGTTCTAATAGTGTCCTTGTGTGAAACATGTTTCAACTTGAATATAGAGGGCAGTTCACAAACAAAGACTTAGAGTTTTACAATTCTACATGTATCAACTGGTTTGAAGTAAACGTTGAAAAGAAAATGATGCGATAAAGATTAAAGAATATTTATGAAATTAGACAGTTTGTTGTTGCGCAGAGCCTGATGTATTTACCAAATGCAACTGTTTTTACATTTTTTTTCTTATTTATTTTTAATTATGTTTTACTTTATCCATAAGATGATAAAACCCAATTAAACCAGAAAAAACAGGGAAAACAGGGAAAACCAGGAAAAACCAGGGAAAACCAGGGAAAACCTAGGTGGGTCGATTTCCCTTCTACAAACCGGGGTTTTTGCCAACCTTGCTTAACACCGCTTCAAACTGAATTTGTGGCCATTCTCAAGTACTCACTGAGAAGCTCCTTGAAGATTGTTTTATCATGAGTGCAGAGATTGTCTATGAGGCTTCTCCAATGAGGCAGGGTTTCTGGCAGCATCCGAAAGGTATTGGGATCCAAAAGCAGCTCCAACACGTCTTTCCGCCACGCCTTCAGCGTGTACTGATAGCTCGAAAGAGACGACAGGAGTTGGGAACAAGCGTGAAACGCGCTCATATTACTCGATCTAAAATTAAAAGATTGAAAATTTTCAGATTTTACCCTTGTGAATTATATGACTGCTAAAGACCTAGTCAAAATCTATTTATTAATTAATTAATTAATCTTTTATATCTATTAATTCGTAAAGTTTAAAAATAGATTATTAGTTACGTATTTCATTAAACAAATGATAATTAAATTTCTTCCTGCGAAGCTGTCGGAAGTGATGATGATAATTAATTTTAACTTAAATTTTGAAAGAAAAAGAACTGAACAGCACTTACGAATGATTTTTAAGGTAGGGAATAACATTGGACGTGATATTTATCAGAAGAGGAATAACTCTCTCTTTTTCTTCGCTCGAATAAAGAACATCCAAAAGAGGGGCCAGAAGATCTGCCAAAACACTAAGGGCAGCCACACTGTACGAGGACACATCCGCTAAGCGTAAAAAAAACAAGGTTAATGGCGAAACCAGTCGGGTGAGATGTAATTTACTGCGCGAGTATAATGAAATCATTCTAACCGAATTCATGAAGAGGATGAAGGCGATGGAGACTGCTTCATCCCCATATACCATGGCTGATTCATTTCGAGAGACCCCTCTGGCAAAGCTGGGCACTTGCGGTTTTTTTTGCGGTACTGCGGTACTGCCGCACTACCAAACCGGTACCGCATAACGCAGTACCGCAAAGGATCGCTGAAAGTACAGCCTGTACTTTCAGCGATCCTTTGCGGTACTGCGTTATGCGGTACCGGTTTGGTAGTGCGGTAGTACCGCAAAAAAAACCGCAAGTGCCCAGCTTTGCCCTCTGGCCTCTACCCCATTCCCAACGATAATGTTTACCCTTTAACGCCGGAATTTTTTGTAGGGTTAAGTTATGAATGCGTGTATTTGAAACGTTACCAATTTGTACCAGTCGTCGTTAAGGGATTTAAAACATATCCCTCGTCAAAAAAAAGAAAAAAAAAAGTTATTGTATTTATTTTTTTTTAATTACCACACCCACACAGCCAAAAACTATGACCATCCTCAGCTGTAAATTTCTTTTAGTTTTTAAATACTGACTCACTAACTGAATGTTAAGTCTAAAAAAATTATAAAAAAAGTAATTAAAGTAATTATATCTTTTAAATTATACACAAACTTGTTCTACATTCCTTAACAGTAAATGCAGACCAGAAGGCAAATCAACGCCGCACACACAACATTACAGCATTATGATAAAGCTTTCAAATTACACAATATGATCCCTAAATTTATGCTTAAGAGTAAAAATTTACTTAAATTGCAGAAAAACGTATTTTCAATTTTCAAAAAATTTTCACAGCGACTGCAAAGCACGAAACGTTTCTAAATTTCTAATAACACAGGCCTGCGAATGAACTTTGTAAGAGTTGTTTCTTACTAATAACTGATTTTATATAATTCAACTACGCTGATTTCGAATAAGGTGTCCATTTTTTTCTATCACGCAAGGATTTTCTGCAAACTGGAAGGGAAAAACAACAACAAATAAATATTATTTATTTCAATTTACATTAGGTACCTATTTCGCGTTGTTATACTAATTACAAATACAAACAACTTTAAAAAGAAAAGATTATTAACGTAAATTACATATTCATCTTTATTTGTCCCGAGTTTTCTTGTGAGATCTATGCCTTTTAGTCTCTAATGTACGCGCTGTTCCTTTTCCTTTATGTAATAATTCTGGAGTATCCCGTTTCAACATCCATCAGTAACCAGCCATCATGCTGATGTCCCACTTTCACTGATATCTCTTCTCCTTTTCTTTGATGTCTTGGTGAAACCGTTCTCCTCCTTGTTCTTAGCTGAGTGCTCCGAGATTCTCCGGGAAGTAATCCAAGTGTGAATGTAAGAAATGTAATTTTAAACTCGCATTACAACCCAACTCTTTGAACTTATTTAGCATGTTGTTCACAATGTTTTGGTAATTTGGGTTCTTGTTCTTCCCCAAAAATTTGCTGATAACATCCTTGAAAGCAATCCACGGTTCTTTTTCAAGATTGTTCATTGTTCTTTCAAAGTGTTCATCCAAAGTCAGTTTTCTAATCTGGGGACCAACGAAAATTCCTCCTTTCAATTTTGCTTCCGAAAGAGTTGGGAATTTACCACACACATACTTAAAACATTCTCCATCTTCGTCCAAGGCCTTAAGAAATTGCTTCATCAAGCTCAATTTTACGTGAAGAGGAGGTAAAAGGACTTTCTTCGTGTCAGCCAAACTTTCACGTTGAATGTTTTTAGAACCAGGTGTCAGGTTGACTCTGCGTGGCCATTCCTTTTTCACCCAGTGCTGAGTTCTTGCTCGGCTATCCCATTCACACAAAAATTATGGAAACTTCGTATAACCTGGGTTATTGACCTAACAACATACAAATCATTTTCAAGTCTCCACAGAGTAGCCAACCGTGTTCTTTGTATTTAACCTTAGCTAGAAGCTCAAGATTTTCTACGTTTCCTTCAAGTGAACCGAATAAGCGACAGGAACGGATGCATACAAGTTACCGTTGTGAAGAAGGACGCCTTTTGCGCTTCGTTTGGAGGAATCAATGAAAAGTCTCCACTCATTTGGGTCATAGACTGCAGCGCCTAGTTTAAGTATTAGTTCCGAAACATTGTTGCAATATACCAGTGAATTTTCTTGAGAAAAATATTGGATGAATTCTTTTTCTCGATTTCTGTACCAGTAAAATGACGTCCCGGGAGAAAGCAAGTTCTTTGCACGAAGTCTGGATCCCAAAATCTCTGAAGAATCCTTCGGGAGACACAAATCTCTTACCAAATCATTAAGTTCACTTTGTGTAAACAATTGGGGTTCACCAGATGTTTCGGTTTGAAAACAATCAATATCATCGTTTCCATCGTCATCAGACACCGAATCAGATGAAGTAGGTACAGGTATACCAGGTCCATGAGCAACATGTCTTATAGCAGACTAAAAGTTTGGATAAGAAATTTCCTTTTTATTTTTAGTATTGTAGCTTTGCACGTTACATGAACATAAATAGCAGTCATTGCTGTGATTTCTAGGCTCACGCCAGACCACTGGCATCCAAAAAGGTAAAGAATCCTTTTTACCTTTACTCCACAGTCTAAGTTGTTCAACACAAACACTGCAAACTTTATGTGGAGTCCATGATTTGTCTTGATCCCCAAGTTTCATTCCGAAGTACGCATAGTATGCCTCCTTGACGAAGTCTGTAATATTTTGCCTTTGTTTTTTCACAGTAAATTTTCCACAAATATAACAGAAAATGTGTGGGCTATTTACACACCCTCTGGTTGCCATAGCACTAGACAGACTGACTCATCTCGTGGCTTGTCAATCACTTATATACTGGCGGTGCGTTTCTCGAATGTTCTAGAAGACGCTATGACGTCACTTTTGATCTGGAAGCATTTATAGGCAGTGGTTTTTAATCAAAATTTAATCGAGTTAATTTTAATGAAAATTACTTACATATGTAATATGAAATACAGTATAACATTTTGTGAAAAATATGAACGTGATGGCGAAAAATTATTAATCTTTTCGGAATCAGCGTGCAAAAATCACTATATAAATGATAAAATATTTCGGACAACAAAACCATCGCAGGCCTGTGTAATTAGAATGGTACCTTTCCATTAAGTATTTTTCTTAACAGTTTACAATGATGACGTCAGCGAACAAAATGAGTTAGTTAAAAGCGATAAAAGATGACGAAGTAACATAAATTAGATTTATTTGAATTACGAGGCACTCCCTATTCTCGCTACGTACTATCTATCGGTTACGAAAGTCAAGACCATAAGCAGAGATGGGAAGTATCGATGATACTGTATCTTAGATACAAATTCTCGTGTGTGTGTGTGTGTGTGTGTGTGTGTGTGTGTGTGTATATATATATGATACACACAGACCGTGCATGGAACAAGGAACTCTTCTAGGATAATTAAAGCCTCTATAGTCCGAATAAGTAATAGTAAATGACAGAGACCATAGTTTTTCTTTTTCATGATGCTCGCCCGACGTGGGCAACGGGTCACTCGCAGAGAGGTCCCAAAAATATAGCTTTCTTTTTCATGATGCGAGTGACCCGTTGCCCACGTCGGGCTAGCATCATGAAAAAGAAAAACTATGGTATTTGTCATTTACTATTACTTATTCGGACTGTAGAGTATTTAATTATCCTAGAAGAGTTCCTTGTTCCATGCACGGTTTGTGTGTATCATAAAAAACCTCAGGGAACCATTCTGAGTTCATTCCCATATATATGTATATAATGTAAAGAACGACGCTTGTATAGAAGAACGTTCCGCACAAGATGAGGAGGGAGAACGAACAAATGAAAAATGAGGTAACCACCCGGGAATCGAACCCGGGATTCCCGGGTGGTTACCCCATTTTTCATTTGTTCGTTCTCCCTCCTCATCTTGTGCGGAACGTTCTTCTATACAAGCGTCGTTCTTTACATTAATTATACTGTGTGTTGTTTGCAGTTAAAATGTATATATGTGCGGCATGCGGAAGGTGCCCCCTCAGGGCATTGGTTTCTGCTCGTATGTAGTAGAATTACGATTTCTGATCAATCGAGGCCCATGGTGTAGTGCCACGCTTCTCAAACTAGGGGTCGCGTAAATATTATTGGGGGTCGCAGAAACATTTGAAAATATTATTTTTTTCATAAATATACAGTGTTAGTACCTATTGCTTTTATGACATTGAGTGAAGGGTCGCAAAAAAAATTGTCTGATCCAAAGGGGTCGCAAGTGAAAAAAGTTTGAGAAGCCCTGGTGTAGTGGATAGCATATCTGACCGGCAATCGGAAGATCCCGGGTTCGATTCCCGGGTGGTTACCTCATTTTTCATTTGTTCGTTCTCCCTCCTCATCTTGTGCGGAACGTTCTTCTATACAAGCGTCGTTCTTTACATTAATTATACTGTGTGTTTGCAGTTAAAATATATATATATATATATTAGTGATGTAGCGGATGTCATTTTTTTCACATCCGCGGATGCGGATGAGGATGTTTGATTTCAACATCCGCGGATGCGGATGTCTACATTTTCGTTATTTTTTAGGATATATTCGAGATTTGTTGTGTTTAACGTATATAATAAGTTATTATATAGAGAGAGCTGTAGCTATAATGTAGTATAATTGATTAATTGTACAATAATTGCCGTACTTTTCTCTGAACATATAAAATAATATCAAGCATCTAACTAATATAGAAATCAATTTGAATTCGTCTGCAAATAAATTCGTTATATTTTGTTGAGTTTCAGCCACAATTAGAAACCATAATTGTGTTACCAGGATGCGGGACGTGAACCCAACTCAAATGCACCCCACCGACCTCTTTCCCCAACCTCCACCCTTATAGAAAGAGATCTTTAATTAGCTTGATAACTATTTATATTAAGTTTAAAGTTTTATTAGGCATATTTATAAATGAGTAATTAAAATAAAGTAAACAAAGATGTTCATCGTTTAATGTTCAAACTTAATTATAGGAAGGTTATGCTTAAGGAACATTAATTTTTCTGCCTTTTCTGCTGCCAGTCTGTTTCTCTTTTCATCATATATTAATCCAGCACTGCTAAATAATCTCTCGCTTGGTACGTTTGTTGGAGAACAGGCTAAATGTTTCCTTGCAAGTTTACTCAAGTATGGATAGATATTCTGCGTATTTTTCCACCAACTAATAGGATTGTCACATGCAGCCAGGCGTTTTTCTTGGTGATAGCTCTCGATCATTTTTACTACATCTTTTGACATCGCGTAGGTCTCGTCATTGCTGCTTGACTCAAGAAACTGAGAGAGATATTCTGTGATAGATTTGCTTGTTGAAGGTGTTGGTTCTGTCACTGAAACTTTTATTCTTTTGGTGGGTGGCGAAGCGACAGATTCAAGAGATTGAAGCTCTTCAACTGCTTTGCCAAGTGATGATTTAACTCGTTCTAATGTACTAGGTGAAAATAACTTAGCTTTGTAACGTGGATCTAAGTAGGTTGCAAGAGAGTAACTTCATACAAGAACAGCCTCTCGTCTTGTCGCTTGCATCACTTTTGCGCACAATGAACTAGTTCTATTAATATAGTAGAATTTGATAATTTCCGCTTATTAATGACGTTTTATCTCAACGGTCCACATCCGCACGACACCCGCAGTCCAAAGTGCGGATGCGAGAAAATGTGCGGATGTGACCTACATCACTAATATATATATATATATATTTTTTTTTTTTTTTTTTTTTAGTTCAGGAAGAACCGATTCGCCTCTATTTAAAGGGCATATCTCAGCGGAAAAACAAAGAAAAAGTGAGAGGAAAGACAGAGGAAAAAGAAAGGGTGGAGGGGACAGTCAAAGTGGAAAAAGACCAAGGATGACAAGGACTGCAAGGTCGAGCCCCATCATCCTTGGGTGCTAGGGCCGGGAGGGCGCACGTGAAACCTCCAGGAACAAGCACGTACAAACGAGCACAAAGAGCACTCAAGAGCACGAGCTTAGAACCCCCTTGCGGGGATATATATATATATATATAATGATTTAGGGCGGGTCGATTTCCACATTTTGAAATCGCAAGGTGAATAAGTGCCCAGTAGTTAGGTTTGGTTGAGAAATAAACCCAAAAATTTTTTTTAGAGCAAACGGATAAGGGCCTGCTTGCGGATTTGGAATTAAAGTTTGTTATGGTTTTTGACCCAATTTTCGTCATACGCGATATTACCGGTAAACTCGTCATTTTTGAAGACATAATATTAACTAATTATAGATGTAGCAACTCAATATAATTTTCTATCCCAAGAGGAGACAATGCCTAATGTATATCATGTGTTTTAAGTGTAAAATGATAAAATTTCGTTGAAAAAACATGCATTTTTGCTAATTTATTCGCATATTTTGGCTACAAAACTTGAAAAAATACTTTCAAAAGGTGATAAATCCAAAAAAAATCACATGTTCTCATGTAAAAAGAAAAACTATTCATACAAATCATCATAAGATTGAGAATAATGTCCTTTTGACATAAATGCAGGACGCATCTTCGTGCTCAGTACTTTAGTAAGGATACATCTGTGATGAGTTTCGAACCCGTACACGGTATGGGAAGCCTCTGTCACTAATTTCACACTCCTCTCAACACTCAGAGTGAGAAGGCAAGTCTGGAATGTCTTGCTTAGTGTTAGTGTCCATGAATGACCGGATTTCTTCATCAGATCGGTGCTGTGTGGTAGGTGGTTCCATGACATCAGGGTCAGTGAGGTCGATGAGCTCATGCCAGTGATTTGCATTCCAATTCACCTGGGGAATTTTCTTCCCTGCTTCCTTGTTGCTCTCCATTCTATAAATGAAAAATGAAAATGAAAATATAAATGAAAATATAAATATAAATAAAAATATAAATGAAAAATAGTACTCAAATATTGCCGTTTCAATAATACAAACAAATTACCCACTTAAAGTGACAATTATAATATTTTTTCCATATTTTTTGGAGAATAACTCAGCTTTGGCAAAAAAAAAATAATAATAATTACAAGAAGCGCAAAATTTACCTGTGTCTGAGAGTGAGTATAGTCTGAAGCCCAAGATTCCTAATTCTGTCTTCATTATCTTTCACCATGGCATAGAGGATGTTCTCAGGTCGGAGGCAGAAAACATTACCCTGGATGTTCTGCTTTAAAATGCGTTTCACATCATCAAATGGAATCAGCCTCAGTCGGCTGATAGCAGAGAAGAGGATGCGAAGAGAATCATGCAGCTTAGAGGATGCCTTTATCTCAAACCATGCAATGGACCAACTTTTTCAAATCCAGGTTTGGTCTGTTGTCTCTTGTGTGCAAACAAAGTCGTCGTATGGCAAGAGTTAACTATCTTGCATGGTGAAGTGGACCAATCTTCCAAGCAGCCCATCTGTCATCTACTCTTCCTGATCCGATCCCTCTGCAATACTCATACAGAAGCCTTTGATCATGACTGAGGTCTTTCAATACTTCCTCTGGAATGTACCCTTCAATGATTGGAGTTTCCACAGCTTCAAACTGTACCTGAGGTTGATCTTGGATATCTTCTGGGCACCTTTGCCCAAGGGGCTCGCTGAAATTTCTTGGGCCAGTTGTCACTCCATCCATTTTTTTGAAAAGAGCTTTTAGTGGGAGTTCATTCTGATGCAGTGCGCAACCAATAGTGTGGTTTCCTCCCCAGAGTTTCTTCAAGTTTTACCACTAAACCACTCTTCCAGCCAGTGTTGGTTGCGGTATTATCAAGAAGAATGGCTCGGATACTTTCAAGGCTATTATATTCTTCAAGAACACTGAATGTCTCCTGAGCAAGGACCTCACCAGTGGCGCCTATAACAGGAATTGTTCTGTGGGTCAAGTAGGCGCCAGGAGATTTTCCATCTTCATAGGTGAAGGTGAGGTGATGTTCTGCGTCAACACACTTTCTGAGAACAGTTTCCCCTTCAGGTGTCTCTATTTCTTTATAAGTCATGGTATTCTCGTCAACCTTCCCATCCACACCAACACAAATGAGCTGTCTCTTTTTCTCTGATTCCACACCCTCACTAACTACCCTAATTTGGGCTTTGGCCCTGTCTAATTTGCACTTGTCAATCATGATGTGATTGATGTCAACTTCAGGTCTCACTCAGTAGGTGTTTGATGTCATGGAGCAAGGCATTTCCAAAAGCTGCGCCCAGATTTGATGAACATTCACCTCTGACAAGTTCCATAGCATATCTGGGAAACTTTAAAAGGCTGTAGTCTCCTGAAGGCCTCTTCCTAGGCTGCCATTCATCTTCTTCCTGAAAATAAATGGAAAATATTAATGCGTTTTCTGTTTATTTATTTATTTATTTGTTTAATTTATTTATTTATAATTATATATAATTAATATAAATAAAAGGAAACTAACCTCGCCACCAGATGAACTGCTTGTAAGTCCAGGCAACTCTGTAGGCTGTATGAAAGATCCTACTAGCTCAACTTCCTCCTGAGGTAGTACATGTTGCTGTCCTTGTTTGGCCTTCCTCTCTCTTTTGGCAACAGCTATGTCCACTGAAGACAGCTGGTATGCACCCTTAGGACCTGTTTTGGATCGCTGATCACGAAGGCATGCTCTTTCTTCAAGTGGCACCTTTGCATTTCGAGGGCAAACACAGATGATGTGTTCTTGTGTACACTTGTCCTTCTTACAGTATACTCTTGAATCACTGCAAGGCAAAATATCCAAAGAACAGGAACAGGCAGAAATATCAAAAAGTTTGTCCAAGTTAGCATCCAGATTTCGCTTGACACTTGCCTTAGCATGCGTGCGATTAATGTCTTTCACAAGAGTGAGTAGGTCTTTAACCTTTCTGTCAATGGATTTGTCATTAATCAAAGGCAGCCTGGATTCACTGAAGACCAAATGGATTTTAAATCCTTGCTAACTTGCTGCACTAAGGCCCAAAAATCTGCGCCAGGGTTAGCATGATTAAGGTCATAATAGTATTGAATCAGCTGCCTGTAAGTGCTTGGTTCGGTCATTAATAGTTCACAAGGACCACCTCCATACTTTTCTTCACTTTTCTTTCGGGTCAGGTGTCTTGTTTTCGCTTTCGGCATTATTTACACCGGAAAATGTGAAAAATAATGAAAAGTGTTAATGCGAATAGCAATATGTAAGAAATAAGCGTGAACAGTAACAGGAAATATAATATTTTACCATTATTTTTTAATAAAGATGCAATTAATAATTATATAAAAATACAATCAAAACGTTAATATTTATGCTTATAGAAACAAGTTAATAATTTTGGGTTTGCTTTGTTTTGGTTGCGCGTATGCAGCATACGGGATTTTACGCATGAAGCGACATGAAAAATTAAAAACTTAAAAGCTAAATTCGCATTCTGATCTTTTATCAAAATGCATTTCTTTATGATTTTCACATTTCATAGATGAAACGACAACTACTGGATGTTTATTTGCTTTCTGGTACCAACTTCGACCACCCCCAAATTATATATATATATATATATATATATATGAAAATTATTTCACGAAAGTGACACGTGAAAAATATTTATGATGAATAAAACACTTTCTTTTCCCTTCGTGGTTTTATTCATCATATATATATATATATATATATATATATATATATATATATATATATATATATATATATATATATATATATATATATATATATATATATAGTTTGCTTGTACCTCGTGGGGAATGGACGTGTTGTTTTTTCTCTGTATTAACATCCAAATAAAAAGGGAATAAACTACGCGGCGGTTTATTCTGTTTACACACGAAGTATATAAAGTATCAGTGAATCCGTGCATATAAATTATAAAGTGAAATTCATTAAATTTAATAAAGTGCAATACAGGTTACATAAATTATCACCAGTTTAACGTATATATTTAGATTGTAATACGGTTGGCATTCGAGAAAGGTTTGAAACAAAGCAGGAAAAGGTCATAAACCTCCGTGACCATCGAAAGGAAAGGAAAGAAAAGAAAAAAGAAAAAAATTGTGTATTTCTTTTTACAATAATTAATGAATAGCATGACCACGGGTGCAAATTCTCACTTAATTTGCAATTTGTGTAATCTAGAAACAAGTGATAATGCAGTATTAAGATGTGATTAGGATGATAGGAAAATATCCCTCGTCTCGAACGCTAAACAGATCGCGGGACAGACTGTAAACTCCTTCGCGGTATTTAAAGAAATGGAGAAACCGAATTGGAGCTTTACAGAAAAGGAGGGAATAATGTGGGGTGGGGGGGTGGGTCCCGAAATGTCCCAATGAAAATTCGGGTGGATGAGAGAGAAGAGCAAATAACGAATAACAATATAATACGGAATGAAGACATAAAACAAAGAAGAGAGAGAAGTAAAAGTTGCGATGTTGTAAAACTGCCCAACGAGCAAAATGATAAAAACTAAAAACGTAGGAAATAAACAGCTGAAGAAAAATAATGATAATACCAAAAATAAAAACAGAAAATAATCAGATAAGAAATAGAAGGGTAGAAAATACTGTCTGTAAATGCTACGCAAAAGGGTACTGCAGTTATCGGGATGAGCAATGCATCTATGCACATCCCACGTTATGAAACACACATTACACAAGTGGATATTGTATTGCAAATTTGAAAAAAATTTCAAGTTTCACCATCTTACTCTGCAATACCTATGCAAGATATGGGAGGTGCAAATACGGACAAAAATGCCGTTACCACCATCCTCAAAGGAACCCGACAGGTGAACAGACGAAACTAGCAACAAAGAGGGCTACCAATTTTTTAGATGTCGCCCACACAATTCAACTATTGAATTTCATCCAGCAAATACAAAGCCAATTAACAAATACAGGGATCGGAGAGCCGTACAGAAGGCATACAGAAAGACATTACATGCGATATCAGAACAACGGGTATCGAAACAGATAAATAGAGGAAAGTTCTCGGAGGATCACAAGGCAACGAAACCGGTGTAATGTTGAAAAATGAGGTACACCTCAATTTTCAAGGTTGAATAATGAGGTGCACCTCAATTTTCAACGTTGAATAATGAGGTGCACCTCAATTTTCAACGTTGAAAAATGAGGTGCACCTCAATTTTCAACGTTGAAAAATGAAGTACATTGTTGAAAAATGAGACACTTCGTTGAAAATTGAGTTGAAATCAGCTATAAGTTAAAGTAGCCCCTCAGAGCTTGGCCGTTCAACGCTCAGCTGGGATTCTGAACCCAATCAAAATAAATAAAACTAGCGGAGCGACCCGGCGTTGCCTGGGTGGAAGTTGAGCGCTATATAACCTTACCTTACAACCTTACAAAGGTTCCACGT
Source organism: Bathynomus jamesi (assembly GCA_023014485.1). Lineage (NCBI taxonomy): Eukaryota > Metazoa > Arthropoda > Malacostraca > Isopoda > Cirolanidae > Bathynomus > Bathynomus jamesi. The sequence continues at coordinate 784,581 of JAJOZX010000034.1, read as the reverse complement.
GATGATTTCTCATTTCGCGAAGGTCAAGCGTGTCGCCCCTCCTCTCGAGTTGGCCTGGTGAAGTAGTGAGTTGGATTCTTGCACTCTCCACCTCACATAGCCAGGTACGCCCGGCTCATCGGGGATTGTTCTGAGCCAGGCGTCTAGTCTTCTTTTGAAGATTTCCACTGCAACTCCCTTCGTGTTTCTTAGGTCTTTGGGCAACTGATTAAACAGTTTTGGTCCTCTCACTACAAAACTATTTTCTTTCAGGGTTAAGGATGTTCCCTGTCTCGCCTTCAATTTGGGAATACGACACAGTCTACCGCTTCTACTTTCCACCGTTGTTTGGGGAGTTATGGGATTCAGAGTAAGATTAGGGACTAGTTTCTCCATTATTTTCCAAGTGTAAATAATGGTGTATCTCTCTCTTCTCCTTTCCAGTGAATATAGGTCTAGTTCTCGTAACCTTTCCCAGTAATTTAGTTCTTTGCACCCATTGATCTTGGCTGTGAACTTCTTTGATCCCCTCCAGCTGTCTAATGTCTTCTTTTTTATATGGGGATGTTAGGACCGAGCAGTATTCCATTTGGGTATTATCAGGGTTTTCAGTAGAGGATCATTACATTCCTATCCCTTCGTTTAAAGTTCTCAATATCTGACCCGTTATTCTCTTTGCTCTGTTTACTGCTATCTTATTTTGTGTTTCAAATTTCGCATCATCTGTCATTACAACCCCTAAATCTTTTGCTCTGGAATTTCTCTGATTTCCTGTCCATTTGGGGTATAATATTCCATGGACTTTAGGTCTTCTCTTTTTCCGTACCGTAATAGCTGAAATTTCTCGGTGTTAAACTTCATATTGTTGTCTTCCGTCCACTTGTAATTTTGTTTATGTCGGTTTGTAGAGATCCTATGTCTTCTGGTTTTCGTATTTTTCTACTGATCTTTGTGTCATCCGCAAAGGATGTTACTGTGCTGTCTCTGGTAACGTCCTCATCTATGTCAGTTAGCATGATTATGAAGAGTAGTGGAGCTAATACGTTCCTTGTGGTACTGAGCTGAGGACCTCTGATTCTGATGAAGATACTCCTTGTACTGTAACGACTTGCCTCCGCTCACTAAGGAAATTATATATCCATTTCCCTACTTTTCCTGTTATTCCCATATATTTCAGTTTATGTATTATGATTCCATGGTCACACTTGTCGAACGCTTTAGCAAAGTCTGTGTATAGTACATCATAGTTTTCATTACTTTCAAGTGAATCAATAATGTTGTTGTAGTGTTCCATTAGTTGTGATAGGCATGATCTGCCTGACCGAAACCCGTGTTGGTTATCATTGAATTTTTTCTGAGTTTCCAAAAAGTCATAGATTTTCTGTCTAACTATTCTTTCAAATATTTTAGTGAGATGAGATGTAAGCGACACTGGCCTATAGTTTTTGGCCTCGGATCGATCTCCTCCTTTATATATTGGGACTATGTTCGCGCTCTTCAGGATGCCCGGTATTTCTCCCGTGTTTAATGATCGTCTCCATATCCAGTATAGGGGCTCAGCGATTGCATTCTTGCAGTTTTTGATCAGTGTGGCATTCCATTTATCCGGTCCTGCCGCTGAGTGTGTTTTTAGTTTCCCTATGACTTGTGCAGTATCCTCCGTCGTAAAGTCGAAATCCGTTATACTTTCCCCTTGTGGTTCTTCTTCAAAGAACGCGTTTCTATCGCATATCAGTTTGTCAGTTTTTGGGATACTGAAAGATGATTCATACTGAGCTTTTAATATTTGAGATACTTCTGTTAGATCATCAGATAAAACATTGTTCTCATTTTTTAAAGGCCCGATAGTCGCATAGTTTTTCGACTTTCTTTTTGCGAAATTATAGAAGTACTTTGAGTTAGCCTTTATCGCTTCTTTAGCGTCCTCCTCTTCTTTTTCTGTATGCTTCTCGATTAGTTCCTGTATGACATCGATACTTTGCAGTTTATCATTTAATATTTTTCTGATGTTATCTTTACAATTACTTAATTTTACAGTCACTCTTTTTCTCTTTCGGAACAATGCCCTCTTTTGTCTTTCGAACCTGCTTCTCTTTCCTCTTTGTTGTATCTTTGGGACATGTTTTTCCACAATTTCTAACGTCTTCTCCTCTAACGTCATTAGCATCTCTTCCGTTGTCTTGGCCTCGAAAATAGTTTTCCAACCTATTATTTCCATGCTGGATGTCACATCTTCCCAGTTTATAGCTTTGGAGTGAAAATTAAAAATTTCGAATTTGCTTCTTTCTGTTGTTCGTGTTCTTTCCTTTCCTGTTGCCTTTATATTAGTTGTTATTTCAATGATGTTGTGGTCTGATATCCTAGTTGGGGATATTTCCACATTATCAATTTAATTAGATTACTGTTGTTTGTGAATACCAAATCTAGGCAGTTGTTTTTTCTTGTTTTCTGTTATTTCTTGCGTTAACATAAATTCATCAGCTAAAGCTAGTAGCATTTTTACCCGCTCATGGTCTTCTCGTGTGCCCCCCTTGTCCTGGTGTATACATATATTTTTTCCTATCCTTTTATATTTCATGAATGGGAAATTAAAATCACCACAGAGAAAAATATTTGGGGTTGGAGAGAGTAGATCTTTTACCAAGTTTCTTACCTCTGTAATGGAATCTGAAAATTTTGAGGTTGGTGTGTTTCGGGGTCTGTACATTACAATTAGTACCATATTTAATTTTTCAATTTTTGCTGCCACACATTCTACGTAGTTGTTTGAGGTACTTATAGCCATTTCTGCTATGTGCCTTTCGTGTGTGTAAATAGCACATCCTCCTTTACGTCTCACTGTTCTGTCGGCTCGGAGGATGTTATATTTGTCAATTGTATTTCTTTTTTGTAATACAGGACTCACAATTTTCACAGTTCGCCTGGCAGTCCTTTAGATGAGTTTCCGTGAGGCATGTAAAGTCTGCTCCGGCTTCTTGCATGAGTCCTTTCAGGTATAAAACTTTGTTTGTGGAGTGGTTTGATTTGAGGCCCTGTATGTTGGCTAGGATTATTTATTTTTTTCTCTTTCTTTTTCGCATACAGGTGGTTCCGATTCGTTTTCCAATGGGGGTGCCGGTTTCGTTGCCTTGTGGTCCTCCGAGAATTTACCTCTTTTTATCTTTGTCGGTACCTGTTGTCCCGATGACGCATGAAGTGCCTTTGGTCATACCTTTTGTCCGGCTCTCGGATTTCTATATTTATATTTGTCAGCTGGTTTTGTAATTGCTTGAGGGTACTTAACAGCTGAAATGTGTTGGCTGCGTCTAAAAAATTGCCACTCTTCTTTGATGTTCGTTTTTTCTGTTCTCTCGTTGCGTTCCTTTGAGGGTGGTGGTATCGGCATTTTTTTCATATTTGCAACTCCCATATCTTTCATGAGTGTTGCAGATCGTAAGATGGTGGAACATGCATTTCTTATCAAACTTGCAGTATCCACTTGTGTAATGCATTTTGCATAATGTGGGATGTGCATATATGCATTGCCCATCCCGATATCTGCAGTTTCCTTTCGCGTAGTATTTGCATATGATATTTTCTACGCTTCTGCTTTCTTTATTATTATTTTCCAAGTTCTTAGTTTTGGCATTATCATTAATTTTCTTTGGTTGCTTATTTTCTACGTTTTTAGTTATTATCCTTTTATCGTTTCGCTTGTTGGACCGTTTGTCTACTTCGCCACTTTTACTTATTTCTTTCCTTTCATCTATGTCTTCCTTCCGTATTATATTGTTTATGTCGTTATTTATTATTAAGTTGTTGTTCGTCATTATACTGTTATTCGTTATTTCGTCTTCTCTCTCATCCACCATGTTTTTCGTTGGGACCATTTCGGACCCGTGTCCCCCCATTATTTCATTCTTTTTTGTAACTTTCGAGTCTGCTATCTCCATTTCTTTAAAGACCGCGAAAGAATTTACGGTCTGTGTACACACGTCACATAGAAATTTGATCCCCATGACGTGTTTCGCGTTCGAGACAAGAGTTATTTCTCTCTCATTCCAATTCATGCAGTTAAAGTCGTTTAATCGTTGACAGAAATCACATCTAATCGCTAGGCTTTCTGTTGTTACTAAGTTGCACAACTTACAGATTAAGTGAGAATTTGGACCCATATCCATGCTATTCCTTAATTAGTGTAAGAAGAAATACCCACACAAATTCTTTATTTATATATTTTAATTCCTGTTTCTTTCCTTTCGATGGTCGAGGGTATTTCGAGGGTTTTCTGATCTTTCGTTTTACGACCTTTTTCCTGCTTTGTTTCAAACTTTCTCGAATGCCAACCGTATTTCGTTTTGAATATATACGTTAAAACTGGTGATAAATTATGTAAACTGTATTGCACTTTCTTAATTTTAATGAATTTCGCTTTATAATTTATAGCACGGATTCACTGATACTTTATACACTTTCGGGTGCAAGAGAATAAACCGCCGAGTTGATTATTCCCTTCTAATTTGGGTGTTAAATAGAGAGCAAAACAACACGTCCATTCACCACAGGGTTCAAGCAACATATACATATACATATATATATATATATATTAGGGTGTGACCGTTGCCCTCCAAAAATAAAAAAATGGTCCTACAATGCTGTTCAAAGTTTTAGTGTTGTGTATTTATCTAGGAAACACCCCTGTAAATTTTCTTGGAGATCGGTGCATGTTTGAGCTAGCACCGTCGTACCAGCAAGTATTGCTATTTCAGCTTATGAACTTCATAAATAAGTGTGAAAATAGCACATTTTATCAGATTTTCATTTCCAGGTCTGGAACGCTGACCAACAAATTTTCCACGTATTATTTTATTGCATTTAATTTTAATGATGCTCTTTTCTTTTCCCTTGACAGTGATTTGATGTTGTGAATAGAGAATTTAATCATGGATACACGGCAAGATGATGAGTATGTCAGAATGTTATTGGGCACCGTACCCCGAGAAGAAGAAAAGGAAATAAAGGGCTGCAACTGCCAACTAATAGGCAGGTCTTACTATGTCTGTTAGCAAACCTTGGGGATATGCATTGGGACCAGGCTTTATCTGCCACCATTGACAATGTGCTTTTGCATTACCAGAAGGCGAATGTCCCGACCATTACAGGCAGGAACAATATTGGCCGAGTGATTAAAACTTACTATGACAAAGACTACATGATGCTTATGAAAAAGAATGAGGATAGAAGACGGGCTGATGATCCTGGAATTATGAAGTTTAAATCAGAATTGAGCCTGACGATGAAATTTTATAAGAACACAGTGTTGAAAGACATGGCGGCTGCGAAAAAGGGGAAAACTCAGGCCGAACAAGATGCCATCGATACTGACATACTCTTTATGAAAAGCATGCTAAGTGACAGAGTAGCTACCTACTCTGGGGTAAACAAGGTACTCACAGAAAAGGTTCAGAAGAGACAGAAAAGGCAGATGCGAGAAGAGAAGCGAGAAGAGAAGCGACAAGAGAGAGAGCAATGTGATCATGCTGAGAATGTACAGGCTGATATTGATTCACCTATTAGCTCTGATGAGGACGATGACATTGATGAGGCCAGCACTGCTGAACCAAAGAGAAAACATCGGAGAACAGTGAAAGAGGGAGTTTCAATTTTTGTGCCCCATGATATTCTGAAGTCGGCAGAACTTGTTTCATGCAGTGTTCGAAACAACATCTCGCCGACCCAGCTGAGTGCAATTGTGTACTCCCTTGTATCTGCATGTGGTGGAGATACATCAAAGCTGAGTCTAAATGCAAGGATGGCCCACTGATACCGAGCTTCCATCGTGTCAGAAATAAGTTTAAAAATCATGGATGAATGACAACCATCAGACAAAGTACTGGTGCACTGGGATGGTAAACTTATGGACACGCTGGATTCCAAAGGCACTGATGACCGCCTGCCCATTCTTGTGTCTGGTGTCAATGGCACAAAGCTTCTTGGAGTCCCACCTCTTCCGCATTTGACTCAAAAAGCTGGCCTGGTTCAAGGAGACTTGATATCAACAGCAACCAAACAACTTCTGGTCGATTGGGAGTGTGAACAGAATGTCGTTGGTATGGTTTTCGACACAACTTCATCCAATACAGGTAAACCTATTTCAAACATCAGCGTGAATTTATCACAACATTAATACCAAAATACAGTGAATGATTTAACAGAAATCTGCAAAAAGCACGTGCCTGAAATGGTGGCCTTAAACTACATTTTTTTTTCAGGACAAAAAACAGCTGCTTGCGTCTCCCTCCAAAAGGAATTAGAGCGTGCCGTATTCTGGTGCGCCTGTCGCAGGCATGTGGGCGAAGTCATCCTAGGTGTTTGCTGGGATTGCTTGAAAGTGGAGGGCTTTTCAAGTCCAAACTTAATGGTTTTCCAGAGGTGAGTCATAAGCTTTACAAAATAACAAGGAATATTATTATCTAATGAACAAATTTAGTGGACTTTCTTTTATTAGACTTATAAGATATACTAACACCAAGCAAATGATCGATCATATCAATCTTAATACCCCTAAAACAATATTATAGATTAGTACGAAATATGTAAAAATGAAATGAATAATCCATATTCATTTTTACATGAGAACCAAAGTCGCTTAACGCGAGTTTGGATAGTAATTTTACTTGTGGCTTCCTGTTTTTGTTCGTGTCAAAACCCTACGATCTACCATACCTATGGTTTAGTCGTATCCATTTTCATTTATTATAGAAGTTATTATAATTAATTATGATTGTCTTGCATCTCACCCTCGACCCTAGATTATACATACGCATTGCATATAAGAGGATTGGAACCAGTAGTTGTGCTTCTTAGTCCTTGATACCCACTCTGTCTTTAATTCGTTTCTTTTAGGTCCTCCCTAATAATGACTTACAGTTATACTGCACGTATGACAATGTGAATAACTATGACGTCATAAAGTAACTTAATTCTCTTCACGTTTTCCATACCTTGAACACTGAATCACGTGTTTAGTATTTGGACATCTTCCGTATTGAATGTATGGTAAATTCCTTAATAATAATAATAATAATAATAATAATAATAATAAAAAAAAGGAAAAAACTTCATTCTCTATACATCATTAGTTATGTTGTTTCCTACCTATTGTCTACTGATACCTATCAACCTATCAGTCCATATTTTACGCGTCTCTATATTACGCACACAACCTATTGGATTATGTACATGTAAAATACGTTCACATATATTTTTTTTATTATTTTTTTTAAGTGCGTTCAACTCTCACAAAGCATTCATTAGGCTTACAGTAGTTGAGTGGTCGAATTCGCGAATCACAGCAGAATTTAACGTTTCTAAGATAAACAACATCTTTCGCTCTGATCCAAATTCATAACATATTATGTTGTATATAAATTATCTTGTCATGTCTCATGTACTTGTGCTGTACTAATAACCATATATAATAACCATATATAATCTAACCATATAATCTAACCATATATATATATATATATATAAAACTGTAAGAATGGTAACGACGTAATGTACTTCAATGAAACTATAATTGAATGTAATGATTTAATTTATAATGTAAGAATGTACTTTAATAGAAGTGTAATTAAATCATAAGCGAATGGGAAGTAATCCATAATCGAAATCATAATTGTAAAATGATATCGCCTTCAGAAATGAAAAGGCGGCAAAAAAAAAAAGATTATTTTTTATTTTTATTTGGAAAACTTTCAAACACCTGATCGTGTTTAAAAGGGGGGAAACTTAACCTCCAACTGCCATCCCCCAACATTCAGGCATATATGAGACATGTATTTGTAAAATGAGGGAGACTTCATTACGAGACTCTGCTTTGGTCACTGCTAAGGGACTCCCCTGGTTAGCAGCCTCGCTGCGGGGAGGGAGGTCGAACCTCTACCCCTGTAAATTCAGAGCAGTACCTGTATATTTTTAAGAAGTAAATTTACAGTAAGAGAAACTTTTTATTTTCCCCCTCGAGTTGGGCTATCGTCAGAGGAACTTAATAAAGTCGATAAGTTATAAAGTATCAGAGAAAGAATTAGAAAATTATAGAAGAAAAGTAACAGAAGAAATATCCGTTGCTTGCCTCCGTAACTAGAACCCCCGTCGATCCGAACCGATTAAGGGCCATAAAGGGGGAAGAGCAATGTAAAAATGAAATGAATAATCCATATTCATTTTTACATGAGAACCAAAGTCGCTTAACGCGAGTTTGGATAGTAATTTTACTTGTGGCTTCCTGTTTTTGTTCGTGTCAAAACCCTACGATCTACCATACCTATGGTTTAGTCGTATCCATTTTCTTTTTATTACTATTATTATTATTATTATTATTAAGGAATTTACCATACATTCAATACGGAAGATGTCCAAATACTAAACACGTGATTCAGTGTTCAAGGTATGGAAAACGTGAAGAGAATTAAGTTACTTTATGACGTCATAGTTATTCACATTATGTCATACGTGCAGTATAACTGTAAGTCATTATTAGGGAGGACCTAAAAGAAACGAATTAAAGACAGAGTGGGTATCAAGGACTAAGAAGCACAACTACTGGTTCCAATCCTCTTATATGCAATGCGTATGTATAATCTAGGGTCGAGGGTGAGATGCAAGACAATCATAATTAATTATAATAACTTCTATAATAAATGAAAATGGATACGACTAAACCATAGGTACGGTAGATCGTAGGGTTTTGACACGAACAAAAACAGGAAGCCACAAGTAAAATTACTATCCAAACTCGCGTTAAGCGACTTTGGTTCTCATGTAAAAATGAATATGGATTATTAATTTCATTTTTACATTACTCTCCCCTTTTAAAAAACGATATTTATACAATAATCTAATAGGGTATCATTAATACAATCCAAATGAGAAAATAACATCCTAACTACTTCAAGTTAGATGACGAATTTTTTCTTTACATTACAAATTTTTATACAGAACAAGTGAGTTATTATATAATATAAAAAATTCAAAGATTAATACTTTAATTTATGCAAACAGAATAAAAGGATTAATACATTAATTTGGACAAACAATTAAGTTAGGCAAAGAATGGTATTGTTAATTTAAAAAGAAAATTTCTGTGGGGAAAATTACATACATACTGAATAGTAGGTAAAAGGGGAAAATATAAATTATTTTCCAAAGTTACCCTGATCGTGCAGTCTATAACTAATTTTCTTGACTATTGTAGGTAAAAATCGAATTACGTAATGGATGATGTATAGACCTGTGGTCTAGTGTGTGTGTGTGTGTATTAGATACAAAGTGTGTATCTTATAAATTTGAGGGATAGATTAGCGGAGAGGATTCTTAAATTAACTGAATAAACGCCTGAGCAAAAATTTATATATAGTAAGCAAAAATGCGTAGGACTATATAAATAGCATAGTTAGCACTTTCACGCTATGAAATAGTTTATTGTGACATCCAATGATTTTAGCATAAGGTTTGTGTATATATATATATATATATATATATATATATATAGTGCGCATACATGCGTGTGTATGTGTAGGGATTTGGGAGGTTTTTGAATTAACAAAGTTTAAAAATAATGTATAATAATTTAAGATGGGTTTAGGGTTATAAAATCTTTTGAGTCAATTATTGTTGTTATTATTATCATCATTATTAGTATTATTATAAAATCCTTTAAGTTCAAGGTAGTATTTAAGTATTTAATTAAATCAGTTTTATAAAAGAAGATTTATAAAAGAAGATTTATAAAAGAAGATTTATCAGGATAAACCCATTTGACCGGCGTGTCACGACTTCTAGTTCGTAACATCCACCCTTGACCGGTGTGTCACGACTCCAAGTTCTCACGCCTAGTTTTCATCCAAGAACAAGTGGCCAGCAAGACACGTCTTCAGGACACGTCTCTAAGGATTTCCCCATAGAAAATTTTGTTAAGTACATTTTGTTTTCTTAAGTAATTTATACACTTGAAAATTCAGTATTATTAACAGTTAATAATGAGTATTAAGTCAGAATTTACAAGAAACACAGTGAACACTTCAGACACCAGTGATACATTTTCCTTAGTGTAACAGAGAGTTAATTTCAAGAGAGAGTTAATTTCAAGAGAGAGTTAATTTCAAGAGAGAGTTAATTTCAAGAGAGAGTTAATTTCAAGAGAGAGTTAATTTCAAGAGAGAGTTAATTTCAAGAGAGAGTTAATTTCAAGAGAGAGTTAATTTCAAGAGAGTTAATTTCAAGAGAGAGTTAATTTCAAGAGAGAGTTAATTTCAAGAGAGAGTTAATTTCAAGAGAGAGTTAATTTCAAGAGAGAGTTAATTTCAAGAGAGAGTTAATTTCAAGAGAGAGTTAATTTCAGAGAGAGTTAATTTCAAGAGAGAGTTAATTTCAAGAGAGAGTTAATTTCAAGAGAGAGTTAATTTCAAGAGAGAGTTAATTTCAAGAGAGAGTTAATTTCAAGAGAGAGTTAATTTCAAGAGAGAGTTAATTTCAAGAGAGAGTTAATTTCAAGAGAGAGTTAATTTCAAGAGAGAGTTAATTTCAAGAGAGAGTTAATTTCAAGAGAGAGTTAATTTCAAGAGAGAGTTAATTTCAAGAGAGAGTTAATTTCAAGAGAGAGTTAATTTCAAGAGAGAGTTAATTTCAAGAGAGAGTTAATTTCAAGGAGAGTTAATTTCAAGAGAGAGTTAATTTCAAGAGAGAGTTAATTTCAAGAGAGAGTTAATTTCAAGAGAGAGTTAATTTCAGAGTTATTGTCACTGTTATATTCAGTATAGAATAATTTTATTTTATGTACCAAACATAATAATACCAGAGTGAAATGTTGTTTACATTTTATATTTTTGTTTGCAAATTTTTTTCAATTACTGAATTGAATTGACTTGCAAATTAAGAGTGTGTGTTTACAGAGAGTTTATAGATTTAGAGAGATATATGAAGTCAGTTTTAGTTGCAAATAAGTTGCAAGTCAGTTTTGAAGTCAGTTTTAGTTGCAAATAAGTTGCAAGTCAGTTTTAGTTGCAAATAAGTTGCAAGTCAGTTTTGAAGTCAGTTTTAGTTGCAAATAAGTTGCAAGTCAGTTTTGAAGTCAGTTTTAGTTGCAAATAAGTTGCAAGTCAGTTTTGAAGTCAGTTTTAGTTGCAAGTCAGTTTTGAAGTCAGTTTTGAAGTCAGTTTTAGTTGCAAGTCAGTTTTGAAGTCAGTTTTAGTTGCAAATAAGTTGCAAGTCAGTTTTGAAGTCAGTTTTAGTTGCAAATAAGTTGCAAGTCAGTTTTAGTTGCAAATAAGTTGCAAGTCAGTTTTGAAGTCAGTTTTAGTTGCAAATAAGTTGCAAGTCAGTTTTGAAGTCAGTTTTAGTTGCAAATAAGTTGCAAGTCAGTTTTAGTTGCAAAGAAGTTGCAAGTCAGTTTTAGTTGCAAAGTTGCAAGTCAGTTTTGAAGTCAGTTTTAGTTGCAAAGAAGTTGCAAGTCAGTTTTAGTTGCAAAGAAGTTGCAAGTCAGTTTTGGTTGCAAAGAAGTTGCAAGTCAGTTTTGAAGTAAGTTTTAGTTGCAAGTCAGTTTTGAAGTCAGTTTTAGTTGCAAAGAAGTTGCAAGTCAGTTTTGAAGTCAGTTTTAGTTGCAAAGAAGTTGCAAGTCAGTTTTGAAGTCAGTTTTAGTTGCAAGTCAGTTTTGAAGTCAGTTTTCGTTGCAAATAAGTTGCAAGTCAGTTTTGAAGTCAGTTTTCGTTGCAAATAAGTTGCAAATCAGTTTTCAGTTGGTTGCATCCAAAAGGGATAACCAAACCCCAGAGATTTATAAAGATACTCGAAGTAGTTTCGAGTCAGTTTTATCTGCAAATAAGTTGCAAATCAGTTTCCAGTTGGTTGCATCCAAAAGGGATAACCAAACCCCAGAGATTTATAAAGATACTTGACAAGCGTTCAAGTTAGACAGTTAAGTTTCAAGAATACTTGATAAGAGTTCAAGTTACAGTTCAGAATACTTGACAAGCGTTCAAGTCAGATAGTTTCAGAATACTTGACAAGAGGTCAAGTCAGAAGGTTGCGCCAAGATGGACAACCGCCCCAGAGATTTATAGAAATACTTGACAAGAGGTCAAGTCAGAAGGTTGCGCCAAGATGGACAACCACCCCCAGAGACATAGAAATACTTGGCAAGAGGTCAAGTCAGAAGGTTGCGCCAAGATGGACAACCGCCCCCAGAGATTTATAGAAATACTTGACAAGAGGTCAAGTCAGAAGGTTGCGCCAAGAGGAACAACCGCCCCAGTTTTGAAGCAGTTCGTTTTGAAGCAGTTCGTTTTGAAGCAGTTCGTTTTGAAGCAGTTCGTTTTGAAGCAGTTCGTTTTGAAGCAGTTCGTTTTGAAGCAGTTCGTTTTGAAGCAGTTCGTTTTGAAGCAGTTCGTTTTGAAGCAGTTCGTTTTGAAGCAGTTCGTTTTGAAGCAGTTCGTTTTGAAGCAGTTCGCTTTGAAGCAGTTCGTCTTGAAGCAGTTCGTCTTGAAGCAGTTCGTCTTGAAGCAGTTCGTCTTGAAGCAGTTCGTCTTGAAGCAGTTCGTCTTGAAGCAGTTCGTCTTGAAGCAGTTCGTCTTGAAGCAGTTCGTCTTGAAGCAGTTCGTCTTGAAGCAGTTCGTCTTGAAGCAGTTCGTCTTGAAGCAGTTCGTCTTGAAGCAGTTCGTCTTGAAGCAGTTCGTCTTGAAGCAGTTCGTCTTGAAGCAGTTCGTCTTGAAGCAGTTCGTCTTGAAGCAGTTCGTCTTGAAGCAGTTCGTCTTGAAGCAGTTCGTCTTGAAGCAGTTCGTCTTGAAGCAGTTCGTCTTGAAGCAGTTCGTCTTGAAGCAGTTCGTCTTGAAGCAGTTCGTCTTGAAGCAGTTCGTCTTGAAGCAGTTCGTCTTGAAGCAGTTCGTCTTGAAGCAGTTCGTCTTGAAGCAGTTCGTCTTGAAGCAGTTCGTCTTGAAGCAGTTCGTCTTGAAGCAGTTCGTCTTGAAGCAGTTCGTCTTGAAGCAGTTCGTCTTGAAGCAGTTCGTCTTGAAGCAGTTCGTCTTGAAGCAGTTCGTCTTGAAGCAGTTCGTCTTGAAGCAGTTCGTCTTGAAGCAGTTCGTCTTGAAGCAGTTCGTCTTGAAGCAGTTCGTCTTGAAGCAGTTCGTCTTGAAGCAGTTCGTTTGAAGCAGTTCGTTTTGAAGCAGTTCGTTTTGAAGCAGTTCGTTTTGAAGCAGTTCGTTTTGAAGCAGTTCGTTTTGAAGCAGTTCGTTTTGAAGCAGTTCGTTTTGAAGCAGTTCGTTTTGAAGCAGTTCGTTTTGAAGCAGTTCGTTTTGAAGCAGTTCGTTTTGAAGCAGTTCGTTTTGAAGCAGTTCGTTTTGAAGCAGTTCGTTTTGAAGCAGTTCGTTTTGAAGCAGTTCGTTTTGAAGCAGTTCGTTTTGAAGCAGTTCGTTTGAAGCAGTTCGTTTTGAAGCAGTTCGTTTTGAAGCAGTTCGTTTTGAAGCAGTTCGTTTTGAAGCAGTTCGTTTTGAAGCAGTTCGTTTTGAAGCAGTTCGTTTTGAAGCAGTTCGTTTTGAAGCAGTTCGTTTTGAAGCAGTTCGTTTTGAAGCAGTTCGTTTTGAAGCAGTTCGTTTTGAAGCAGTTCGTTTTGAAGCAGTTCGTTTTGAAGAAGTCAGTTTTTAAGTCCCAAGTCATTTCAATGCAGTCAATTGAATTCAACTTTTTCTTTGTAAGTTAAGAGAATTTAATTTAAGAAAATGTAATTTAAGAATTTAATTCAACCTTTTTTTTTTGTAAAGATAATTTAATTCAACCTGAATTGAGAGGGTTGCGTCTTTAGTTAACCTTTCTTTGTTTTGTTGTAAGAAGGAAATGGACCGATTTGTCTTCTTTTTCATGCCATTGTTGCGTATAAAAATATATAGGTAAAATGACATATTTTATTGTTGGCAACCAAAACCGTTTTTACAAATGTTGGTAACGAGTTTTATAATTATTGCGATTATATGATGACAGAAATAGTGTGATAATTAATCGATCATGTACCTAATTTATCTTGCTCTGTATGGTCGGGAAATTTACCCGTAGAACCGCACATGCCCTAAAATTCAGTTGTTTATTCTTTTTTGTCATTTAATTTTAATAAAACTTCTACACAATAAAACATATGTATTTATCATATGCAAACAAGTTTTCAGACTAAAATATCAAATAATTCAAATTCTATCAACATTCAACGAAAGAGTATGATTTTTCTACTTAACATGCAAAAAATTATTAAACCTTTTTAATATTTTTTTTTAGTATATAAAAAAATAATTTTTAATGTAAAATTTACCTGAAATTATTAAAAGAAAAGATTGTTCGAAATGCTTTCCTTCCATTTCAATAACACTTTTTATTCTTGGCCGAAACTCATCTAAGGTTCGATTTACTTTTATTTTTAAGAATATTATAAAATTATGTTTAGCTCATTAAAATGCATAAATTGATTTATATTTTTAATTTGTATTCTTAATTTTCTTAATTCAACTATCGTACCGATACTTCTGGTTAATGTTAATGGTTATATAGTTCATATATAGCTAGGAATGTTACTAGTCGAATTTAATTCCATCTTCAAAAATTCAATTTTTAAACCGTGAGATTTACTTTCATCAATTGTAAGTCCTCTAAGTACATTTCTTTTTATTACCTTAATACTTGTAACTGATTTAATTAAATACTTAAATACTACCTTGAACTTAAAGGATTTTATAATAATAATAATAATGATAATAATAACAACAATAATTGACTCAAAAGATTTTATAACCCTAAACCCATCTTAAATTATTATACATTATTTTTAAACTTTGTTAATTCAAAAACCTCCCAATCCCTACACATACACACGCATGTATGCGCACTATATATATATATATACAAACCTTATGCTAAAATCATTGGATGTCACAATAAACTATTTCATAGCGTGAAAGTGCTAACTATGCTATTTATATAGTCCTACGCATTTTTGCTTACTATATATAAATTTTTGCTCAGGCGTTTATTCAGTTAATTTAAGAATCCTCTCCGCTAATCTATCCCTCAAATTTATAAGATACACACTTTGTATCTAATACACACACACACACACTAGACCACAGGTCTATACATCATCCATTACGTAATTCGATTTTTACCTACAATAGTCAAGAAAATTAGTTATAGACTGCACGATCAGGGTAACTTTGGAAAATAATTTATATTTTCCCCTTTTACCTACTATTCAGTATGTATGTAATTTTCCCCACAGAAATTTTCTTTTTAAATTAACAATACCATTCTTTGCCTAACTTAATTGTTTGTCCAAATTAATGTATTAATCCTTTTATTCTGTTTGCATAAATTAAAGTATTAATCTTTGAATTTTTTATATTATATATAACTCACTTGTTCTGTATAAAAATTTGTAATGTAAAGAAAAAATTCGTCATCTAACTTGAAGTAGTTAGGATGTTATTTTCTCATTTGGATTGTATTAATGATACCCTATTAGATTATTGTATAAATATCGTTTTTTAAAAGGGGAGAGTAATGTAAAAATGAAATGAATAATCCATATTCATTTTTACATGAGAACCAAAGTCGCTTAACGCGAGTTTGGATAGTAATTTTACTTGTGGCTTCCTGTTTTTGTTCGTGTCAAAACCCTGCGATCTACCATACCTATGGTTTAGTCGTATCCATTTTCATTTATTATAGAAGTTATTATAATTAATTATGATTGTCTTGCATCTCACCCTCGACCCTAGATTATACATACGCATTGCATATAAGAGGATTGGAACCAGTAGTTGTGCTTCTTAGTCCTTGATACCCACTCTGTCTTTAATTCGTTTCTTTTAGGTCCTCCCTAATAATGACTTACAGTTATACTGCACGTATGACATAATGTGAATAACTATGACGTCATAAAGTAACTTAATTCTCTTCACGTTTTCCATACCTTGAACACTGAATCACGTGTTTAGTATTTGGACATCTTCCGTATTGAATGTATGGTAAATTCCTTAATAATAATAATAATAATAATAATAAAAAGAAAAAAAAACTTCATTCTCTATACATCATTAGTTATGTTGTTTCCTACCTATTGTCTACTGATACCTATCAACCTATCAGTCCATATTTTACGCGTCTCTATATTACGCACACAACCTATTGGATTATGTACATGTAAAATACGTCCACATATATTTTTTTATTATTTTTTTTTAAGTGCGTTCAACTCTCACAAAGCATTCATTAGGCTTACAGTAGTTGAGTGGTCGAATTCGCGAATCACAGCAGAATTTAACGTTTCTAAGATAAACATCTTTCGCTCTGATCCAAATTCATAACATATTAAAAATGTAATATAACATATTATGTTGTATATAAATTATCTTGTCATGTCTCATGTACTTGTGCTGTACTAATAACCATATATAATAACCATATATAATAACCATATATAATCTAACCATATATATATATAAAACTGTAAGAATGGTAACGACGTAATGTACTTCAATGAAACTATAATTGAATGTAATGATTTAATTTATAATGTAAGAATGTACTTTAATAGAAGTGTAATTAAATCATAAGCGAATGGGAAGTAATCCATAATCGAAATCATAATTGTAAAATGATATCGCCTTCAGAAATGAAAAGGCGGCAAAAAAAAAAAAGATTAGTTTTTATTTTTATTTGGAAAACTTTCAAACACCTGATCGTGTTTAAAAGGGGGGAAACTTAACCTCCAACTGCCATCCCCCAACATTCAGGCATATATGAGACATGTATTTGTAAAATGAGGGAGACTTCATTACGAGACTCTGCTTTGGTCACTGCTAAGGGACTCCCCTGGTTAGCAGCCTCGCTGCGGGGAGGGAGGTCGAACCTCTACCCCTGTAAATTCAGAGCAGTACCTGTATATTTTTAAGAAGTAAATTTACAGTAAGAGAAACTTTTTATTTTCCCCCTCGAGTTGGGCTATCGTCAGAGGAACTTAATAAAGTCGATAAGTTATAAAGTATCAGAGAAAGAATTAGAAAATTATAGAAGAAAAGTAACAGAAGAAATATCCGTTGCTTGTACGAAATACAATAATCCCAATAATTGCATTTCTAGGTTCAAGAACCATTTCTCTCAACTGGCGTACAATGAAAAAAAGAAATACTACTACCCCGCAATGCCTGGAGTATTTGAGGAGCGCCAGCAAGAGATGGCTGACTTCTTCCGTGAATCTCTAGCCCAACCATTTACACGTGGCGACTACAAGGAGCTGGTAGAGCTTTGTCTGCTGCTTGTAACTAAAGGATCCGAGCCAGTGAACTTCACAATGGTCTACCCCGGCGCACTTCACAAAGCAAGGTGGATGGCTAAACTGCTCTATACCCTCAAGATTGTTCTTTTGTCAGGCCAGATCAAAGAGCAGTTTCCCAAAGCCGGGGTTGTGACAAAGTCAAATCAGCAAGTTAGAACGGTTTGCTGTGTTCACAGTCGCTGTTTATGTCCCATGGTGGATTGTTTGCCCCGTTCCAGCAAGTGCGCCACTGAATGACTTGAATTTGGTCGAAACCTTGGCTGAATTTGCCCCATATGACGCCAAAATAGTTGACAAAGCACGTGTGGCACTCGGTACACACACTTGGTACCTAACTGAGAAGTTGGCCCCACTGGCTTTGTTCTCGTCCCAAGTACAATAAAGGACAAAAGAGGAGATGAGGAAGGCCCTTCTTTGCCATGAAGGCACTGAAGTTACTAAGAGAGTGGGGCTCAATCATGGGGGCTATGGAAAGCCATATCTTCCCCCTGTCCCAGAAAGTGGCACTGCCCTGGTGGACCTAATTGGGCCTGACTCAAGCCGGTTCTTCACCATTTTAGGCATGCCCTATCAGTTTCTCCACAGTCCAGCCAGTGAATGGGCGGATCATGACGACTACCTGAACATGAAACGGGTTGTGGACAAGCTTCAGGTCGTCAATGAGGCTGCAGAGCGTGGTGTAAAACTTTGCCATGAATTTCTTAATGTTGCCAGGGATGAGGAGCACTTTCAAGAAGTCCTTCAAGTAGTTGAAAATGACAGACTCCGCGTTCCTAATCAGCGCAAACGATCATCTGTTTCCGAACAGAAATCATGGTTTCTTGCTCTAGAGAAATAATACCTTGTGAATATATGATAAAACCCCTTAATGTACCATGAGAGAATAAGAATGATTAACTTTTTTGTGTTAGTGATAACAGCTTTTAATTAAGACAGGCAAATGATTTGTGTTAATATCCCTTATGATGGTTGTGTAATCTCATATATAGGCGCGTATGCCGCATAAGCAAAATCGCTATTTTTCAAATTGCTGGTGCTCACTCGAATATGCATGAATCTTCAAAAAATTGCACGTGGGTATTTTTTATGTCAATATGCAACACCAAAATTTTGAACAGCATTGTAGGACAAAGTTGGGGCAACTGTCACACCCTAATATATATATATATATATATATATATATATATATGGGATGAATTTCACAATTAAACACGTGAAATGAATGAATGCTGCAAACCCACAAGGAAAAAGAAAAACGATTCCAAGGCCTTTTGTGTATTCAGAGCTACACCTCGTCAGGGAGGTGTAGCTCTGAATACACGAAAGGCCTTGGAATCGTTTTTCTTTTTCCTTGTGGGTTTGCAACATATATATATATATATATATATATATATATATATGCCCGGTTAGGTCAACTGTACACCCTTGACAATTGGTTAGGTTAAGTCGTGATATTTTCGTTCGTTTTAACGAAAATATCACGACTTAACCTAACCAATCGTCAAGGGCGTACAATTAACGTAGCCAGGCATTCAATTAACCTAACGAGGCATTCAATTAATCTTATTGGGCATTCAGTTGACCTAACCGGGCATTCAATTAACTTCTACCCAGGCAACGCCGGGTCGCTCAGCTAGTTTTTATTTTGATTGGGTTCAGAATCCCAGCTGAGCCTTGAACAGCCAAGCTCTGAGGGGCTACTTTAACTTATAGCCGACTTCAACTCAATTTTCAACAATTTACTTCATTTTTCAACGTTGAAAATTGAGGTGCACCTCATTTTTCAACGTTACACCGGCACTACCATTGGAAAACGAATCCGAAACACAAGTATGTAAAAATGATAGGGAAAAAATAAAAATAATCGTAGCCAACATTCAGGGCCTTAAATCAAACCATTCACCGGGCAAAGTTTTGTACCTAAAAGGACTCGTGCAAGAAACCGGAGCAGACTTTGCATGCTTCAGGGAAACCCATCTAAAGGACTGCCAGGCGAACTGTGAAAACTGCGAGTTCTGTATTGACAAAAAAGAAATACAAATTGACAACTATAACATCCTCCGAGCCGACAGAACAGTGAGACGTAAAGGAGGCTGTGCTATTTACACACGCAAAAGGCATATGGCAGAAATGTCTATAAGTACTTCAAACAGCTACGTAGAATGTGTAGCAGCAAAAGTTGAAAAATTAAATATGGTACTAATTGTAATGCACAGACCCCCGAACACGCCAATCTCAAAATTCTCAGATTCCATTACAGAGGTAAGAAACTGGGTAAAAGATCTACATTCTCCAACCCCAAATATTTTTCTTTGTGATTTTAATTTTCCATTCATGAAATATAAAAGGATAGGAAAAAATATACAATATGTATACACCAGGACAAGGTGGGCACACGGGAAGACCAGGAGCGGGTAAAAATGCTACAAGCTCTATCTGATGAATTTATGTTAACACAAAAAATAACACAAAACACAAGAAAAAAACAACTGCCTAAATTTGGTATTCAAACAACAGCAACCTAATTCATAACGTAGAAATACCCCCAACTATAATATCGGATCACAACATTATTGAAATAACCAATATTAAAGCAAAAGGAAAGGAAAGAACAAGAACAACAGAAAGAAACAAATTTGAAATTATTAATTTACACTCCAAAGCTATAAACTGGGAAGGTGCTGCATTCAGCATGGAAGTAATAGATTGGAAAACCATCTTTAAGGCCAAGACAATGGAAGAGATGCTAATGACCTTAGAGAAGACGCTGGAAATTGTGGAAAGACATGTCCCAAAAATACAACAAAGAGGAAAGAGAAGCAGGTTCGAGAGACAAAAGAGGTCATTGTTCCGAAAGAGAAAAAGAGTGACTGCAAAATTAAGTAACTGCAAAGATGACACCAGAAAAATATTAAATGATAAACTGCAGAGTATAGGTTGCGTCATACAGGAACTAATTCAGAAGCATACAGAAAAAGACGACGACGACGATATAGAAGCGATAAAGGTTAACTCAAAATACTTCTATAATTTTGCAAAAAGGAAGTCGAAAAATCACACGACTATCGGACCTTTGAAAAACGAAGACCGTGCTTTATCTGATGATCTAACAGAAGTATCTGAAATATTAAGAGCTCGGTACGAATCATCTTTCAGTATCCCCAAAACTGACAAACTGATATGCGATAGAAACGAGTTCTTTAAAGAACTACAAGGGGAAAGTATAACGGACTTCGACTTTACGACAGATGATATTGCACAAGCTATAGGGAAACTAAAAGCACACTCAGCGGCAGGACCGGACAAATGGAATGCCACACTGATCAAAAACTGCAAGAATGTAATCGCTGAGCTCCAATATTGGATATGGAGACGATCACTAGACACGGGAGAAATACCGGGCATCCTGAAGAGCGCAAGCATAGTCCCAATATATAGAGGTGGAGACAGGGGCGGATTAACATTTTCTGGGCCTTAGGCTTAGTATGTATGATCGGGCCCTTTTATTCATATACTATAAAAATTTAATTTTCATTGAGGGAGTAATGCATAATAGCGCACAAAACAACTGTGAACGTGGTTGAACGTGTTTACAGCGCTGTGACTTCTGGCTAGGCTACAAATATCATAATTGATGCACATCGAGTGGGAGCATTTGCATAAAATTGACTGTCAGGATATTATTAATGAATTCGCAGGCAAAAAATGTCGCAAATTACAATTTTAAATATTTCTATTATTATATATGTATTTCAATTTTTATGTATCTCATTTTCCGAAATAAATACTTTTGTTTGATTGTTTTTTTTTACTTATACACATATTTTTGGCGGGCCCCTAAGACATCCGGGCCTTAGGCTTCAGCCTGTGCAGCCTATAGGGCTATCCGCCACTGGGTGGAGATCGATCCGAGGCCAAAAACTATAGGCCAGTATCGCTTACATCCCATCTCACTAAAATATTTGAAAGAATAGTTAGACAGAAAATCTAGGACTTTTTGGAAACTCAGAAAAAATTAAATGATAACCAACATGGATTTCGGTCAGGCAGATCATGCCTATCACAACTAATGGAACACAACAACAACATTATTGATGCACTTGAAAGTAATGAAAATATGATGTAATATACACAGACTTTGCGAAAGCGTTCGACAAGTGTGACCATGGAATCGTAATACATAAACTGAAATACATGGGGATAACAGGAAAAGTAGGGAAATGGATATATAATTTCCTTAGTGAGCGGCGGCAAGTCGTTACAGTACAAGAAATATCCATCAGAATCAGAGGTCCTCAGCTCATTACCACAAGGGTACATAATCGTGCTAACTGACATAGATGAGGACGTTACTAGAGACAGCACAGTAACATCCTTTGCCGATGACACAAAGATCAGTAGAAAAATAAGAAACCCAAAAGATATAGGAGCTCTACAAACGGGCGAACAGAATCTACAAGTGGACGGAAGACAACAATATGAAGTTTAACACTGAGAAATTTCAACTGTTACAGTACAGAAAAAGGGAGGATCTAAAGTCCATGGAATATTATACCCCAAATGGACAGGAAATTCAGAGAAATTCTAGAGCAAAAGATTTAGGAGTTGTAATGACTGACGATGCGAAATTTGAAACACAAAATAAGATAGCAATAAACAGAGCAAAGAGAATAACTGGGCAGGTACCGAGCACCTTTAAACGAAGGGATAGGAATATAATGATTCCTCTACTGAAAACACTAATCATACCCAAATTGGAATACTGCTCGGTCCTAACATGCCCATATAAAAAAGAAGACATTAGACAGCTAGAAGGGATTCAGAGAAGCTTCACAGCCAAGATCAATGGGTGCAAAGAACTAAATTACTGGGAAAGGTTACGCGAATTAAACGTATATTCACTGGAAAGGAGGAGAGAGAGATACACCATTATTTACACTTAGAAAATAATGGAGAAACTAGTCCCTAATCTTACTCTAGGGCTTGGAAATCGCCGAAAAATCGCCGTCGATAATCGCGATATTGACGATATTTGATGATTGAATGAATCCATCCGTATGGCTGATCGTCTCCTCCAACATCAGGAGCTGCCTCAAGGCCAGAACAGTGGAGATGTTGATGTTCCTGAACGCTAATTACGAAGTCATTTCTCAGCAGCAGTAGTAGTAAGCAGTTGGAGCTGGAACATTGTGAACATTGTGAAACTCAGTTGCATTGCATGTTTAACGTTTGATGCAATCCTTTCCTTACCTTTGAAAGTGTATGAATTATGAAAATACAATCTTTACCTTTGAAAGTGCCGGTATCATTCTTTTCCCTAATTCTTTTGTCAATCAATACAAATAATTTAATATACTTGCAGCCCAAATCACATCATTCAATCATAGAATATAGTACCATACAGTAATCAACGTTGTTTTCGCTTTGATATTAACAGAAAAACGTTATCACGCAGTTTCACAGCTAAATTTGTCGGAAATTATAAAATTTTACATCAAAAACTTGTTAAAAACTTTTCTCTGACGATTATCGTTTTCCGAAAAATGGCGGCGATCGATTATCACGAAGCCCTATCTTACTCTGAACGCTATAACTCCCCAAATAACAGTGGAAAGTAGCAAAGGAAGACTGTGTAGTGTTCCCAAATTAAAGGCGAGACAGGGAACATCCTTAACCCTGAAAGAAAATAGTTTTGTTGTGAGAGGACCAGGACTGTTTAATCAGTTGCCCAAAGACCTAAGAAATATGAAGGGAGTTGCGGTGGACATCTTCAAAAGAAGATTAGACGCCTGGCTCAGAACAGTCCCCGATGAGCCGGGCGTATGTGAGGTGGAGAGTACAAGAAACCAACTCCCTACTTCACCAGGCCAACTCGAGAGGGGGAGGGGGGGGGAGACACGCTTGACCTTCGTGAAATGAGGAATCATCGCACGGAACATTTGAAAGGTTGAAAGATATATATATTGAACAAAAACATAAAAGTATCTTGTCTTTGGTACAAATTTATCCATGTCTTGTATCTCAAAATGGTGTATTTGATACAAAATAAATTTTGTCATGAATCTCAATTCCCGCCGTCGTGACTTTCGAAATACAAATTATGCAACTTCCAACTAATGGGAGTGTCATATGTATGATAGCTAATTCGAGGCATGAATTACCAGAATATTACGGTGTTGTCAAAACCCACCCGATTTCTACGTATTATACAATATTTTACTCTAAATAACGAAAGGTACCTGGCTCTTCTACCGCCTCGACCGTTATCAGAGTTACCTGGCTCTTCTACCGCCTCGACCGTTATCAGAGTTACCTGGCTCTTCTACCGCCTCGACCGTTATCAGAGTTAATAATTAACTAATTCAATAGCGTAGCCAAGTGGGACATAACCTTGTTACCCTGTTAAGGTTCCGTGCGTCGGTCTTTCTCCACGTGAAGGTCAAGGTGGTGGCCCCGCCTCGTCCTAGCTTGGTGGAGGAGCGAGTTGCTCTCTTCACCGTACATAGCCAGGTACACCCGGCTCATCTGGCACCGTCCTGAGCCAGGCATCGTCTTCTCTTGAAGACCAACTTTGACCCCTGTAACGTTTCTGAGGTCCTTTGGAAGCTGGTTGAAAATTCTTGGCTCCCTGACGACCAAGCTATTTTCCTTCAGAGTTGAGGAGATCCCTTGTCGGGCCTTTAATTTGGGAACACTACACATTCTGCTTTTCCTATTTTCCAGCGTTATTTGGATGGTAATTGGGTTTAGTTTTAGGTTTGGTACCAGTTTTTCGATCATTTTCCATATGTAGATTATGGTGTACCCTTCTCTTCTTTCCAGGGAGTACAGATTTAGTTTACGTAGTCTTTCCCAGTAGTTGAGTTCATTGCAGCCATCAATCTTGGCTGTGAAATGCCTCTGAGTTTCTTCTAGTTTATTAGTTTCTTCCTTTTTATATGAGGACGTCAAAACTGAACAGTATTCAAGTTTTGGTATGATCAGTGCTCTCATTACTGTCTTGTCCCTCCTTTTGAACGTTCTTAGTACCTGTCCCGCGACTCTTTTTACTTTTATTGCCATCTGATTTTCTCTCTCGAATTTGGCATCATCGGTCATTATTACCCACAAGTCGACCGTTTTCGTGCTCCTCTGAATTTCTTGTCTATCTGGAGCATAATATGCAGTCTGTTTAAGTTCCTCATTTCTACCATATCTCAAGAGCTGAAATTTCTCGGTGTTAAATGTCATATTGTTGTCTTCTGACCATTTGTATATTTTGTTCGTATCATAGGAGAACAATTTACAGATTGAGTACAGGAATAAGTTCCATCAGAGACTTGGTTATGTTCTAAAAAAAATCCAAAATTTACATACAAAACATTTAAAATTAGTTAAAGTAAAACAGATTAAATTATATATTTCATTACCTATATACTATATCTAGGAACCAAATCTCTGACTGTCTGTACAATAAATTCAGTACCAGTATTACAATATTTTGCAATATTTTATTTCAAATTATTTTGTAAGGACGTCAATGATTGTTTTCAGTTTCAAGAATAATATGAAATTTTTTTTATAATTAATAGTATTAATTACAATTTAATTATTGATAACTATTGTATTTTACACAAGTTCCTGTTCCCAGATGTATATTAAAACTTATTTTTTCAATAATCAAAGACAAAATAAAATTGTGCAATTTATGGAATCAATATCTATGTAAAAGCTCACCTTTTTGTTGTACTTTTCTTCAATTTCTTCCAATGCTGATTTAACTTCTTGCAGACAATATTCTGAAGTTTTCTTTGCAGATCCTGAATCAATGGCTTTAAGTAGAAATGATGTTTGACCTGTGTGCACTGATGAGGCTAATATAGGGTTATTCTTCACAGATGACTCTCCATCCATGCATAATGTCAATGTGCAATTGGCTGCACTCAACTGTTCTTTCAGACTATTCTCTACATCACTGTAAACTTCATCCAACAAATGCCCTGCTAGATCCTTGCGTGATGGAGTCTTATAACCTGGTCTTGCAATATTCATCATTTCCTTAAAATATTTCTCTTCAGCAGTCAGGAAAGAAAGATTGCTAGCATAAAAAATCTTGCAATTGCTTTGTCTATTGCTGTGCTGGAGTTGCTACAATTGAAAAATCTCTTATTTTTGGCTGTACAGTTCTGTGGTGGCTATGTACCCATTCTTGAACTGTATCGCTCTATATCACGGCACACTGCACAGTAACACAGTGGCTACAGGTCCTTACCTAGAAACAACTACGTAATCCCTGCACGCCTCGGCTAGTACTATGCTTGGCCGTCATTAGGGTCATCGATAGAGGGATGGATTTTAAGATGAAGCTTAATCGGTGCGGTCCAACGCGTGGCCGCCTCCCTCTACCTGACCGGGCTTAGAGCTTGAAGCCGCTTTAATTACCGGGTGCCCAATCAGGATCATTGAAGGATCCTGATCAGTCCCGCCGAGGACCCAGCCCCGGATCCGGCGGACGACCACGCCGCCGTCCACCACGCATGCCGCGCGCCGCTCGGTGTCTCCAGATCCTCACCGAGCCTTCGAGACTACGGACTACGAGCAGCTTTTGTTTTCCAGCTCCAAGGCCTAATGCCTTGAGATCTTGTGCTGAGCTGGTTGCAAGTAGCCCGCGCCATGA
Source organism: Bathynomus jamesi (assembly GCA_023014485.1). Lineage (NCBI taxonomy): Eukaryota > Metazoa > Arthropoda > Malacostraca > Isopoda > Cirolanidae > Bathynomus > Bathynomus jamesi. The sequence continues at coordinate 758,596 of JAJOZX010000034.1, read as the reverse complement.
AATGGTTATCGACGTAGCCTTGGCAAATTGGCAATGTTCATCGCGCTGTCGTGCCCAGTCGAGGGCCCATTGCCTCAAGGCCGGCTCGTCATAATAACGAACCTTCCTGAGGTGGGCCTCCTCCAAGGTCGTACAACACGAGTCCGCTATAATCTGGGCGTCGACGATGGTAACCTCATGATTACGCGCCACCACTAGGTCTGGACGCCGAATGCCAGCCGGAGTGGGCACCACCGGCTCGACAATCACCCGGGCACCGAAGCCCCGAAGCGACTGTTCCGCCAGGCGGACCACGCGGTCATGCCGTTCGACGCGCTTACGGTGGGTATCAGGGCAACCCTGCAGGATATGGCCTAAGCCGTCTCCCGCATGGCACCCCCACTCACAAGGAGGGGGGCGCCCCGACCCCGTACCCGTCGCTCCCTAGTCGGAATGGCGCCGATACGAAGCTTGACGGCGTCGATGTAGTCCCGTCCGGTCATAAGCCTCGTACCGTCGTTGATCCATCCGTGGGAAGCAGACGCGGCCTGTTGACGCGCCCCAGCCAGCCCTTTGCCGTCGACAGATGCGACAAGTGCCAGTCGGAACGCGCCAAGAGCTTCCTCTGCAGTACGCAGAAGCAGGCCCCTAACTCTAGCGGGGGGACACGCAAGCAGGAGTTGTCCACCCAGCGGGTGCGCGGCCACCTCACGGGCGACCGGGTCAGAGCTTTGAACCAAGCCCTCGACCCTTCTGATCTTGTAAAACGGCAACCGGACGCGAAGACAGGGCAGACCAAGTCCCCCATCACCCACAGCCGCGTAAAACACGGCAAGTGGCACATCCCTCGGTAGGTGCAACTACTGCCGAACGCGACCCCGGATCAAGCGATCCAGGTCCACCAGGGTCCCCACACGAACCCGACTAAGAGTCAGGTCGTGGGTTATCCCCGGCAGAACCTTGAACCGCAGGACCCAGAGCTTCTGCTGCGGAGTGAGTGGGCCGGCCGAGACCCGATCTAGCCGCTCACGGATTACCGTGAGCGCTCTCGACCTAGACCCGATCATTCCGATCTCAACGCCAAGGTACCGATAGAAGTCGCCTACGTTCAACGCGGGAATGGCCCTACCACCCACAGTAAAATGAGCCTCAGCGCCCCAAACCCAGCGCTTTCCCCTCCCGTCTAGCAGGATGGAGAAGGTGGCGGACTTGGCTACGTTCGGGCGGAGGCCAGTCTTTTCGGTCTCCGTGGCGTAGCAGTCCAATAAGGACTGCAGGCCCACAGGAGACGTACTAAGAAGAACCACATCGTCAGCAAAGGCGAGGCGGCTCACGAGCTGGCTCCCTAAAGGAACGCCGACTGCATCACTCAACTGTCCCAGAGACCACTCAAGGACCGCGTTGAAGACAAATGGGGACAGCGGATCTCCCTGCCTCACACCCCTCGTCACCGGCAGACGTTCCCCTATCAACCATGTGGCAGCCCCCACATAGGTGGCGGCCACATAGTTGACGAGTGGTGCTGGCACACCGAGACGAAGCAAGGCACCGGGAATGCTCTCGTGAGAGAGACTATCGAATGCCTTAGCTAGGTCAACAAACGCCCCGTGCAACGGGTGGCCCAGACCTTTGGCCTGAGCAATGACTGCAGGACCAACAGGTTCTCCGCACAGCCATCAGCACGCACGAATCCCCGCTGCCTAGAGCTCAGGAGTTGCGCGGTATCGCACCTGCGGGCCAGGATCTTATGGAAACACCGCACGATCACTGAGCCCATCGTAATTGGGCGGTAGTCGCCCGGACCCTCAAGAGAGGCCTTCTTCGGAATGAGGACCGTCCGAGCGTCCCGAAAACGCTCAGGAAGATCCCCCCCCCGCTAGGAAGCAATTGAAAGCCACCGCAAGTGCCACTTTGCAGTAACCCGCAATGCTCCCCAGAACCACCCCGTCCGGACCAGGTGCCCCGTCCTTCATATTTAAGACAGCCCATTCGACCTCAGCCGCCGTAACCGGCTCGACGAGCCGCCACAAGGGCTCACCCGGAACCGGCACGCGCGCATCGCGAGCGGAGGGGGCACCGAAGATGCCCCGCCAGAAAGCAAGCTTCGCCTCCGCCCCGACCGGGTCGGGTTGCCAGTAGGAGTCGTCCAGGACCAGGGCCGCAGCTCTCCCACGGTTCCGCGCCCACATGCCCTGAACCATCCTCCACTCCTTACGCCTTCTCGTACGACGAGTGGGCGGAACCACGGGAACGTTGTTAGGACGCCCCGCGCGACCAGCGCGCGGACCGCCCCTCCCAGGAGGACGCCGCCCGTTTTCGGCCGGTGGAGGCGTAACGCGCCCCCGTTGACCTACCGGCGAGCCCCCGAGACAGGGTGACCACGGGGCCCTGCGCCCGCACCGGTGCGCCGACGACCGTTTTCGGTCGGTGAAGGCGTAACGCGCCCTCGTTGACCTACTGGCGGCCGCCCCGCAACACGGCCGGGCTGACCAGGACTGACCGCAGCCAACTTGTCCAGAACGGCACAGGCTAGGGGGAGCCACGCCTGCGCCGCCTGGTGGACGTACCCATCCCACTCCCGGATTCCACCCATCTCCTCACTCCATGTCCTCATCCCACTACCAATTGCCAATATTAGCCGATTAAGCCACTCCAGTGGGTCCCTGTCGATCATCGCCTCTGGCGGATCGTCCTGGGCACCCTCCCCGACTCGCCCCACCGCCCCATCCTCAACCTCCAGTTCCTCCGGGGAAGCAACGGCTTCCCCTACGGACTGAATGGCTTGATGACAGAAGGCTTAGGTGAAGGGTTTTCATAGCCTAACGATGTAACTCGTTTAGGGCATTTATTTAAATGGGCTTTTATCCCTTCAATTTTACCACTTATTTCAGTGTTACAATACTTACATATAACTTTATTTGTTCCTTCTATACTAATTAACACTTCATTCCATTCACCCTTACTTTTTCTTCCTGCACCTGCTACACGTGGCATTTTTCTTTGTAAATAATATGTTCAATTTTATATTGTACCTAGACCTATAGTCTATTCATTAATTATAATAAAGATTTTTTTAATTAATATATATATATATATATATATATATATATATATATATATATATACAGGGTGTCCGAGAATTATCTGTACAATTTTTGGCTGTTATTAAAAGTCAACCATGAAGTGTAGAAATTCCAGTGTTGTCCCATTTTACAGAGAATTTCATTAAGTTTTTTCTGATACCAAATTGTGGCAAGTTTTTTAGAAATTCCAGTGTGTCCGAACATTATCTGTTCAATTTCATCTTTTAATAAAATTCTTGATAACACACGTAAAATTCTTAAACAAGATTTAGAATCTGTATTTTCAAAAGTTTCTTTTATTAAAGTAACGTTGTTACAAACATTCGATATGTGCACCATTAGTGATTCGCAAAACATCCAATCGATACTCCAAATGTTGCCATGTACGCTGCAGCATATCCACATCAATTCGCTCAATAGCAGCTGTGATTCTTGCTTTTAAATCATCAATGTCTGTCACCCGCGTACATTTCTAAAAAACTTGTCAAAACGTGGTATCAGAAAAAACTTAATGAGATTCTCTGTAAAATGGGACAACACAGAATTTCTACACTTCATGGTTGACTTTTAATAACAGCCAAAAATTGTACAGATAATTCTCGGACACCCGGTATATATATATATATATATATACGTAAAGAACGACGCTTGTATAGAAGACATTCCGCGCAAGATGAGGAGGGAGAACGAACAAATGAAAAATATATATATATACAGGGTGGGGCACGGGAACCAAGTGTTTTTGGAATAATCAGGAAAATGATATTTATTTTTGTAAAGAAAATATATTGGTAGAACAACATTCGTAAGAACATAGCATTTCATGTCATAATAATCATGTACCGAAAATTATATCTGGCATATGATGTCCTTGGCCGTCGACGCATTGTTGAAGGCGTTTACGAAAATTGGCCTCCACTCTTCCCAGCAGGTCTCTGTTGATTTGGATGATTTGTTGACGGATCGCTTCCTTCAATGCATCTAATGTACGGGGCTTGTCCTCGTAGACACGTGACTTGAGGTACCCCCATAGAAAGAAGTCACATGTGGACAAGTCAGGGGACCGAGGGGGCCATGCAATGTCACCAAATCTCGAAATGAGATGGTTGGGAAACAGGGGCGAAGAACAGCCATTGACGCTCTGGCGGTGTGTGGCGTGGCCCCATCTTGCTGAAACCACAAATGTCGACGAGCAATACGCCTTCTTCGTAACTCAGGGATGAAAAAGGTGTTCACCATCTCAATGTAACGCCCAGATGTTATGGTAACGGTAACCCCATTTTGTTCGAAGAAATAGGGACCGATGACGCCAAACTTTCCCACCGCGCACCAAACTGTAACCTTAGGGCTATGCAGCGGTTTTTCATGGAGTTGTCGCGGATTTTCAGCAGCCCAATACCGACAGTTTTGATTGTTGACGGCCCCATTAAGGTGGAAATGGGCTTCATCACTCATTACCACCATCATGTTTTCATTCTGCTCATAAAGTGCAAGCATTTCCTGTGCAAAATTCAGTCGTTGGGGGCAATCGTTTACATTCAATTCCTGCACCATCGCTAACTTGTATGGGTGAAAATGTAATTCTTCATGCAAAATCCGTCTAACAGTACGATTGCTGATTCCGAGTGCAGCTGAATGTCTCCGAGCAGAGCGGCCTGGGCTTTGCAACATCGCTTGTCTGACCCTTTCAACGTTCTCTGGAGTACGCACAGTGCGTTGCGGCCCCTTCGGTTTTGTTTTCATTATTGAGCCTCCTGTTCGAAGATTGTTAACCCAACGTAAGATTGTGTCACGAGCGGGAACAGAGTCATTTCGATGAATGTTGAATCTGCGGCGAAACGCACGCTGAACTGCTGTCACTGACTCGCCACTCCTAACAAAATGATCATACGCGAACATGCGGTGTTCTAACGTCCACTGCTCCATGATGGCACCTGAAAGATAAAGGTGAGTGTTAGTTAAAGTTAAATGCTAAGAACCCAGGAATGGAATGCTACCTACCGCACGCCCCTCCCATTCCTAATGGCCGATTACTAGCTATTCAAAAAACACTTGATTCCCGTGCCCCACCCTGTAAAAAAATATATATATATATATATATATAATATATATATATATATATATATACAGTATATATATATACAGTATATATATATACAGTATATATATACAGTATATATATATACATATATACAGTATATATATATATATATATATATATATATATATATATATATATATATAAAATACATTATAATTACATATATATGTGTATATAATACACTAAAATTATTTTACATTCAATCTTACAAAAATATTAATAATTATAGCTGACAGCTATCAAATAAAATTTACTGTAGTGTACAGTATTTAAATAATAGTTACAATCAAGTGTGTCAAGTGCTGATGCCTGACACTATTTGTTAAACTCTCTTTCTCACTACTGGGAACCACCTGAATACTGTACATTGCATTATTTGATCCTTACTGACTAACCCTGAAGTATGAACAGAGCACAACATGTTCAAACAAGTTACGCAGATCACTCCCATGAATAGTCACCCTTTGGTAATTGGGTGGAAATCTGTTTGAACATGTCTGCTGTCAGGGGTTGTTGAGTTTGCTAAATGAGTTGTGTGTTTATCTAAAATTAGGTTGCCAACCGTCCTTTTTTGTAGATTTTTGTCCTTGTCCTTTCTTGAGTTCGGAGTTCGGAAAGGACGCCATTTGTCCTTTTCTGATAACAATCTTGTTCCAAACAACAGTTTTATAACAAAACTTTTGTTTAAAAGGAAATAATTATAAAGTCTTAAGTCGAGTAACATTTTATAAATTAATTTCTTCACTTAAATGTTAACGTTCCGTGTAGCGGAAAAGTATAAATTTAAAAATAAATATTGTTACCCTAAATTTTGTCAATGCATGACTCAATGGGTCAATATCTGTATATCAATAAAAATATTTACTTTAAGAAAATATGCAATAAAAAAGCATGCAGTATAAATTGTAATAAATTATAAATAAAATTTTACTTCTTTCCCTAACCTTGTAGACAGTATATTGGAATTGATGTTCTTGTCCTTTTTTTCAAACTTCATGGAGTTGGCAACCCTATCTAAGACTATAATACAGTACATGTCATGAAATATTTTATAAATTAAATACAGGTGTATTTTATTGTGTCAACTGTATTCCTTTTATAAATGTTTTTATCATCCTATACCTCTAAACCATTTAGCAGGTATAAAAAGATAAATAACTAATTATTATTGTATTGGAGACTTATAACAACATACTTTTGAAAAAACCCGATTCCCCCCAATTTTGTCCTGGTTTTATTGCCCCCCCCCCCCCAAAACCCAACCCAGGTGGGCTGGGTTTTTTCAATAAAGTGGGCAATTATGTCAACCCTGGCAAAAACCTGTGAAAGTGTCCCGTGATTTCAAAATTAAATCAGTAAGGATTAAGTTATGAAAACCTTTGTTTATGTACCAAAACTAATTTTAGTTATACCATTTAAAATACAGTACCGGTATAATGATTTAAACGACTTAAAAGCTCTTTTTCATTATTATTTCTCGTCTCCAAACTTAAACTGATTAGAGAAGTATCTTGTATTGAGAAAAGTATCTTAAATATGTATCTTGTATCCCTCTATCTTAGCCCGTTTCTTAAAAAATATCTTGTATTTTGTATCCAAGATACATTTCTCAATGTATCTTGTCCATGACCGTAAGGTAATGTTGACCGGTGTATCCCGACTTTTGTAACGGACTGTACAACTGATTCCAACCTAAAAAATACTAACGGCAGATGACTGATACTGAATTCTCCAAAGTAGTCGAATAACGAGTACAGAAATTGCTGGATACTTTCGTTAGCCTTTGCTTTATTGGCTAACCAATAAATGGTACCCAAAAAATGCGCCAACAAAATATTGGACATTAGCAGTAAGCGAATTAAATTAATAAAAGTACGTTATATTAATACTCTTTATACATAAAAATAAAACAAGTCAAGTATATATATATATATATATATATATTATATATATATATATATATATTTTATATACAGGGTGTTTCATAACATGTGGGACGCACTTTCAGGATAGATTCAGGACCTGAAAACAATGAAAAAAAGTTCATATAAACATATGCCAGAAATGGCTTTGTTTCCGAGTTACAGCCCGTTGTGTGTTCCAGCGAGTATCCGCCTTACCTTTAAAGGAAGTGCTCAAAATGACCGCCTTGCGCTTTAATACACGCCTGAACACGCCTCGTCATAGACTGCCTGACGCGTTCAAACATTCCAAGTATTGCTCAGATTTTCTACAATCCTTGTTCTACACGTTGGCGAAGCATTTCAACGTTGTCAATGGGTGTCACGTAAATGATGGATTTCAGATGTCCGAGGAGCGAACAGGCCAAGCAATAGGTCCTCCACGTCCTATCCATTTATCAGGGAAATGGTCATCCAAATAGTCTCTGGCTACTCGACTAAAATGAGGCGGAGCACCGTCATGCATGAACCACATACGACGTCGGACACCAAGAACTACATCTAATAAATCGCTTAAATCATTCCTGAAAAATTTGGAATAGGATTCTCCTGTTAATCTTCCAGGCAAAACAAAAGGATCGATTAAGTTGTTGTTCCCAGGGCTGGGTCGCTGGCAATTCCTGACGCTGATTTTGTACCCCGGCCCTCGGTTGCACCTCTGCCCTTTTTCCGTGGTTTTGAGCTCTGTCCAATCCGCCGCTGGACCGCCTTTCCAGGGCGGCTATCCTATCAATAAGCTCCAGGGTGGAGAGCGCAGCCGCGGCAGCAACCGCCGCGCCTCCAACAGCCGATCTGGACGACTCGAGCCACCGGACCCTTTCCTCTAGCTTATCGTAGAACTGCACGAGTTCGCAAAAGCGGCACATGCTGGAGTGGTTGATCTTTTCGAAGCAAGCTTCTTTGAAGTTCGTCACCCACTGGTTTACTCCACACCTCGCGCACTCAGCCTTCAGTTTTTGCTGTCCAGTCATTGTAACTTATTTTTCTAACTTTGAATACACTGAATAAGATAAAGCGTTCTAGCAACGAAAACTATCGAAAACTTTCTGACAGTACATAAAAATGGAGGGGATCGGTGAATTCCCGCGAAAGCCGCACCCGCCTATCTGCAAGTGACGTTCATCCCATCCAGAAGACTACACCTCTCGCTACTGCCGCACCGACCAAGGGTTTCCTCAGGGCCGGACAGTCCCAAACGTGTCGCAGCTACCAACTGACAAGCACTCGCGACGCAGGCGTTACGGATTTCCCACCAGGAGCGACAGAGAGATGGAGCTCCTTACTAAATCTTACTAGCCACTCACACACGGCCAGACTCTGAGAATCCAGTGTTCAAGGGATATCCCACCAGACCCAGCAGCTACGTCCGAGACTTTCCACTGGCCTGGCAGCCAGCTGGGCAGTAAAGCTCTATCACTTAAGAGCAGTACAGCCAAGCACCATCAATTGGTCACCAAAGAACGGTAGCAGGGGGCTGGTCAGGCCATTACGCGTTAGGAATAGGCACACTCCATTCATCGCGCCCCTACGCCTGGGACCCCTCCATCCCAGTCTCTCTCGACCTACGAGCGTTAAATGGTATTATTTATAGAGCTTCCAAAGCCTTTCTTCCCACGCATTAGGTAGCAGTAGGGTCGTTATAGTAAAAGTAGAGAAAAAGACTTAATACTAAAAGAAAAGTTTTTTCAGTCACTCAGAGGAGAGCATCCTTAACCTAAGCTAAAAGGACAGTAGGGATGGGATAGGGTCCTAGTAACCCACGGGACAGGATTGTACAACAGACTTCACCCACCCTCCCGAAAGAGAGAGAACCTAAAGGAACTGGCAACCAATTTCTCTAGAATCCCACGACTCGGGACGGGAGGGCTGTCACACCCCAAGTATAAAGTTCACAACACCCAGAAGAAATGTGCATAACCTTTATATCCCCTGCAGAGAGAGTTACAAGGAAAAGAAGTCTCTCAAAAGGCCTTGCGGCACATACCGAGGAGGTATCAGTGGCAACGGGTGCAAGGGAAAAATTCATACACCCTCAAATAGTGTGCAAGATTCGGTCTAACCTTTTCTTGAACTGATCCACAGAGGAACTGGTCACAGATTTTATAGGTAAAGTAATTCCCACACACACTAATGCTAAACCATTTCAAATCCAACTGAGAGAGAGAGAGAGAGAGAGAGAGAGAGAGAGAGAGAGAGAGAGAGAGAGAGTTACAAGGAGTTACAAGGAAAAGAAGTACCTCAAAAGGCCTTGCGGCCCATACCGAGGAGGTACCAATGGCAACGGGTGCCAGGGAAAATTTTGTCTTTCAAACTATGCTAGCAGTAGTAGAAAACTGGATAGAAAAGTAGAAGGCTCTCTCCCCACCCTCCGCTCCCTCCCTGCCAGAGGCAGGTACGGAAAAAGGTTGAAGAAAATACCTTGACCCTGGAAAAGTAGCCAAGGAAATTTTACAGGAAAGTGGAGAATATATAAATAGCTCTATATTTAGCTTGCTCACAGAGACACCGAGCAAGCGAACTCCTGCAGAGTTTTCTGAGGTTTTAATCTTAAACTATGAGTGTGTTCTGTACTTTGTCTAGCCTATTTTTAAAGAGAGAGAGAGAGAGAGAGAGAGAGAGAGAGAGAGAGAGAGAGAGAGAGAGAGAGAGAGAGAGAGAGAGAGAGAGAGAGAGAGAGAGAGAGAGAGATATATATATATATATATATATATATATATATACAAGGAAAAGAAGTACCTCAAAAGGCCTTGCGGCCCATACCGAGGAGGTACCAATGGCAACGGGTGCCAGGGAAAATTTTCTATACACTCAAATAGTGTGCAAGATTTGGTCTAACCTTTTCTTGAACTGATCCACAGAGGAACTGTTCACAACTTCTGAAGGTAACCTGTTCCACGTGTCACAGATCTTATACGTAAAGTAATTCCCACACGCACTAGTCCTAAACCGTTTCAAATCCAACTTCCAACCATTGTTGCGAGTTGGGTTATCATTTAAACTAAACATACTTCTAAAATCGACATCGTTGAACCCGCGTAAGAGCTTGAAAACCTCGATCAGTTGACCGCGCAGCCTCCGAGTTTCAAGCGAAAACAAGTTCAGGGCGCGTAACCGTCGATTGTAGCCCATATGCCTAACGGAAGGGATTAACTTTGTGGCCCTCGCCTGCACTCGCTCCAGCCTCTCAATATCTTTCCTGAGGGTGGGCGACCAGAACTGCACAGCATACTCCAGGTGCGGCCGAACCAGGGAATTGTACAGAGAGAGCACAATCTCCTTGTTTCGAAACTGAAATTGCCTCTTGATATAACCCAATAGTTTCTGGGCTTTCTTTTCCACCTCTACGCACTGTTTCGTAAACTTAAGGTCGCTGCTAATTAGCACAGCCAAGTCCTTTTCTAAATCAGTCACCTCGATACGACTCCCCAACATCGAGTAGTCACACTTGGGATTGGCGTAGCCAATGTGCATCACTTTGCATTTACCCAAGTTAAACGGCATTTGCCATTTTTCGGACCACTCTCCTATCCTACCTAGGTCCGCACGCAGTTCCTCGATCGCTTCGGGCGTCCCAACATTGGCCCCAAGCTTGGTGTCATCAGCGAATTTGGCGATCCGACTGACGATGCCACCGTCGATATCATTTATGTAAATGATAAACAACAGTGGCCCCAAAACGGAACCCTGAGGAACCCCACTAGTGACCGAGCCCCAACCCGAACTAGCCCCTTTAATTACAACCCTCTGCCGCCTATTCCTCAGCCAATTTTCAATCCACCTACCTATTTCCCCACCGATACCCAGCGCGCGCACTTTCGCCATTAGCCGGCGGTGAGGTACCTTATCAAAGGCTTTCTGAAAGTCGAGATAAAGTATATCAATCGCCCTACTCTTATCATACTCACCCAACATGACGTGGAAAAACTCGAGCAAGTTGGTGAGACACGACCTATGCCGTCTAAACCCATGTTGGGAGTCCACAAGCAGCTTGTAGGAATCCAAATGGTCAACGATCCTATCTGCTATTATCCCCTCTAATAATTTACCTACAACTGAAGTGAGACTAATGGGACGATAGTTCCCTGGACTTTCGTGATCCCCTTTCTTAATTAAAGATAGGGGTCACGATGGCTTCCCTCCAGTCACCAGGCACCTGGCCCGTCTCCAACGATTTGTTGAAGACTGTAGCCAGGTGGGGAGCCACCTGGTCGCGCACCTCTCGCAACACTCTGGGGAGAAACTGGTCTGGCCCAGGAGCCTTAAACACGCTTAGTTTGTCTATTCTATCGGCAACGACTGTCGCGGTACATCGAACACTATCCAGGCCAGCACCTTCGTGCCTCACGCCTGGCTCGGGGATGATGCGGGTGTCCTCCCTGGTGAACACTCCCGCAAAGTACTCATTAAGCACATTGGCGATGTCCGCGTCGGAGGTCAACGGTGAGGCCAGTGACGAGGTTGTCTTCGGTCGTGAATACTAAGTCTAGAACGCTTTGGCCTCGTGTAGGCTCATTGACCCACTGCGTGAGGAAGTTCTCATCAGCAGAGAGAGTTACAAGGAGTTACAAGGAAAAGAAGTACCTCAAAAGGCCTTGCGGCCCATACCGAGGAGGTACCAATGGCAACGGGTGCCAGGGAAAATTTTGTACACACTCAAATAGTGTGCAAGATTTGGTCTAACCTTTTCTTGAACTGATCCACAGAGGAACTGTTCACAACTTCCGAAGGTAACCTGTTCCATGTGTCACAGATCTTATACGTAAAGTAATTCCCACAACACACACTAGTCCTAAACCTTTTCAAATCCAACTTCCAACCATTGTTACGAGTTGGGTTATCATTTAAACTAAACATACTTCTAAAATCGACATCGTTGAACCCGCGTAAGAGCTTGAAAACCTCGATCAGTTGACCGCGCAGCCTCCGAGTTTCAAGCGAAAACAAGTTCAGGGCGCGTAACCGTCGATTGTAACCCATATGCCTAACGGAAGGGATTAACTTTGTGGCCCTCGCCTGCACTCGAGAGAGAGTTACAAGGAGTTACAAGGAAAAGAAGTACCTCAAAAGGCCTTGCGGCCCATACCGAGGAGGTACCAATGGCAACGGGTGCCAGGGAAAATTTTGTTAAAGTTTATTTTTCTTTCAACTATCCTAGCAGTAGTAGAAAACTGGATAGAAAAGTAGAAGGCTCTCTCCCCACCCTCCGCTCCCTCCCTGCCAGAGGCAGGTACGGAAAAAGGTTGAAGAAAATACCTTGACCCTGGAAAAGTAGCCAAGGAAATTTTACAGGAAAGTGGAGAATATATAAATAGCTCTATATTTAGCTTGCTCACAGAGAGACCGTGCAAGCGATCTCCTGCAGAGTTTTCTTATGTTTTAGTCTTGAACTATGAGAGTATTCAGTACTTTGTCTAGCCTATTTTTAAACACATTTACACTTTGACTGGAAACAACCTCTGAGGGAAGTTGGTTCCAGATATTAACTATTTTATAGGAAAAGAAATTTCCGCAGACTGAGGTCCTAAATGTCTTTACACACTCAAATAGTGTGCAAGATTTCGTCTACCCTTTTCTTGAACTGATCCACAGAGGAACTGTTCACAACTTCCGAAGGTAACCTGTTCCATGTGTCACAGATCTTATACGTAAAGTAATTTCCACACACACTAGTCCTAAACCGTTTCAAATCCAACTTCCAACCATTGTTGCGAGTTGGGTTATCATTTAAACTAAACATACTTCTAAAATCGACATCGTTGAACCCGCGTAAGAGCTTGAAAACCTCGATCAGTTGACCGCGCAGCCTCCGAGTTTCAAGCGAAAACAAGTTCAGGGCGCGTAACCGTCGATTGTAGCCCATATGCCTAACGGAAGGGATTAACTTTGTGGCCCTCGCCTGCACTCGCTCCAGCCTCTCAATATCTTTCCTGAGGGTGGGCGACCAGAACTGCACAGCATACTCCAGGTGCGGCCGAACAAGGGAATTGCACAGTGAGAGCACAATCTCCTTGTTCCGAAACTGAAATTGCCTCCTGATATAACCCAATAGTTTCTGGGCTTTCTTTTCCACCTCTACACACTGTTTCGTAAACTTAAGATCGCTGCTAATTAGCACACCCAAGTCCTTTTCTAAATCAGTCATTTTTCGGACCACTCTCCTATCCTACCTAGGTCCGCGAGAGAGAGAGAGAGAGTTACAAGGAGTTACAAGGAAAAGAAGCACCTCAAAAGGCCTTGCGGCCCATACCGAGGAGGTACCAGAGAGAGAGAGAGAGAGAGAGAGAGAGAGAGAGAGAGAGAGAGTTACAAGGAGGAGTTACAAGGAAAAGAAGTACCTCAAAAGGCCTTGCGGCCCATACCGAGGAGGTACCAATGGCAACGGGTGCCACGGAAAATTTTCTACACACTCAAAGAGTGTGCAAAATTTGGTCTAACCTTTTCTTGAACTGATCCACAGAGGAACTGTTCACAACTTCCGAAGGTAACCTGTTCCATGTGTCACAGATCTTATACGTAACGTAATTCCCACACACACTAGTCCTAAACCGTTTCAAATCCAACTTCCAACCATTGTTGCGAGTTGGGTTATCATTTAAACTAAACATACTTCTAAAATCGACATCGTTGAACCCTCGTAAGAGCTTGAAAACCTCGATCAGTTGACCGCGCAGCCTCCGAGTTTCAAGCGAAAACAAGTTCAGGGCGCGTAACCGTCGATTGTAGCCCATATGCCTAACGGAAGGGATTAACTTTGTGGCCCTCGCCTGCACTCGCTCCAGCCTCTCAATATCTTTCCTGAGGGTGGGCGACCAGAACTGCACAGCATACTCCAGGTACGGCCGAACAAGGGAATTGTACAGTGAGAGCACAATCTCCTTGTTGCGAAACTGAAATTGCCTCCTGATATAACCCAATAGTTTCTGGGCTTTCTTTTCCACCTCTACACACTGTTTCGTAAACTTAAGGTCGCTGCTAATTAGCACACCCAAGTCCTTTTCTAAATCAGTCACCTCGATATTACTGCCCAACATCGAGTAGTCCGACTTGGGATTGGCGTAGCCAATGTGCATCACTTTGCATTTACCCAAGTTAAACGGCATTTGCCATTTTTCGGACCACTCTCCTATCCTACCTAGGTCCGCACGCAGTTCCTCGATCGCTTCGGGCGTCCCAACATTGGCCCCAAGCTTGGTGTCATCAGCGAATTTGGCGATCCGACTGACGATGCCACCGTCGATATCATTTATGTAAATGGTAAACAACAGTGGCCCCAAAACGGAACCCTGAGGAACCCCACTAGTGACCGAGGCCCAACCCGAACTAGCCCCTTTAATTACCACCCTCTGCCGCCTATTCCTCAGCCAGTTTTCAATCCACCTACCTATTTCCCCACCGATACCCAGCGCGCGCACTTTCGCCATTAGCCGGCGGTGAGGTACCTTATCAAAGGCTTTCTGAAAGTCGAGATAAAGTATATCAATCGCCCTACTCTTATCGTACTCACTCAACATGACGTGGAAAAACTCGAGCAAGTTGGTGAGACACGACCTATGCCGTCTAAACCCATGTTGGGAGTCCCCAAGCAGCTTGTAGGAATCCAAATGGTCAACGATTCTATCAGCTATTATCCTTTCTAATAATTTACCTACAACTGAAGTGAGACTAATAGGACGATAGTTCCCTGGACTTTCGTGATCCCCTTTCTTAAAGATAGGGGTCACGTTGGCCTCCCTCCAGTCGCCAGGCACCTGGCCCATCTCCAACGATTTGTTGAAGACTGTAGCCAGGTGGGGAGCCACCTGGTCGCGGACTTCTCGCAAAACACTGGGGAGAAACTGGTCTGGCCCAGGAGCCTTAAACGCGCTCAGTTTGTCTATTCTATGAGCAACGACTGTCGCGGTACATCTAACACTATCCAGGCCAGCACCTTCGTGCCTCACAGCTGGCTCGGGGATGACGCGGGTATCCTCCCTGGTGAACACTTCCGCAAAGTACTCATTAAGCACATTAGCGATGTCCGCGTCGGAGGTCCGCAGAACGCCGCTTCCGTCCTTTAAAGGACCTATCATGCTTCTAATGGGCTTTCTACTATTAACATAACTGAAGAACTCCTTAGGGTTCCTCTTGCAGAGGCTTGCCACCCGTAGTTCTTCGTTACGTTTCGCTAGCCTAACCTTCGCCTTCACTTCCCTACACAGGCGGACATACGCTTCAGAGACAGAGACAGAGACAGAGACAGAGAGAGAGAGAGAGAGAGAGAGAGAGAGAGAGAGAGAGAGAGAGAGAGAGAGAGAGAGAGAGAGCCCCTTCTTCAGATACTTTCGCGACTTCTACCTTCACAATAAGTGTTCTATCGACACACAGCCGCGACCAAGATGACGTCACATGGCGAGGCTCACTCGAGGCATTCTCTCTGCTGTGAGCGTCATACCTCGCGGCTCCTTCCTTGAAGCAAATCTTCCTGACATGTTAGATCTCATCATGTAACAACATTGTAACAAGCCACACTGGCCTGGTGTCATTCATCTCACTTTATATTAAGACTAATTTCCTCGCGCATTATTATAACATTAAAGTAATTAGTGAAGTAAGAACATTTTTAACATTTCAACTAGTTTTATTCATTCTGTCAACTTGCATTCAAGCAACTGTAACGTTTATTTGTCTCACTTAAATCTCATTGTTTTGTTGAATAAACGACGAAAACTCATTCTATTAATTTCCTAATTAACAACATTATTTGATCTGAAAAGATCTGGTAACATCGAGCCCAAGCAATCATCAACTTACTTAATTAACATTATTATTACCTATTATAGTACAAAATTAACACACACACACACATATATATATATACTGGGGTTGGACAGAATAATGGAAACACTCGCATTTTTTATATATATTTTCTGGCATCATTAATGGCGTTATGTACCTTATTAAATTAATATGTAACTGCATATAATATTGAGAAC
>JAJOZX010000034.1:700000-737500 GCA_023014485.1 Bathynomus jamesi | reverse complement strand
TAGAAAAGAAGAACTTAAACAGACTGCATATTATGCTCCAGATAGACAGGAAATTCAGAGAAGCTCGAAAGCGATTGATCTCGGGATAATAATGACAGATGATGCGAAATTCGAAACACAAAATCAGATAGCGATAAATAAAGCAAAAAGAGTTGCCAGACAGGTACTAAGAACTTTCAAGAGAAGGGACAGGACAGTAATGATTCCCCTGCTAAAAACACTGATTATACCAAAACTTGAATACTGCTCAGTTTTGGCGTCCCCATATAAAAAGGAAGAAACTAATAAACTAGAAGAAACGCAAAGGCATTTCACAGCCAAGATTGATGGCTGCAAAGAACTCAACTACTTGGAAAGACTACGTAAACTAAATCTGTACTCACTGGAAAGAAGAGGAGAGAGGTACATCAGAATCTACATATGGAAAATGATCGAAAAACTGGTACCAAACTTAAAACTAAACCCAATTACCATTCAAACAACACTGGAAAATAGGAAAGGCAGACTGTGTAGTGTTCCCAAATTAAAGGCCCGACAAGGGACCTCCTCAACCCTGAAGGAAAATAGCTTGGTTGTCAGGGGGCCAAGACTTTTCAACCAGCTTCCTAAGGACCTCAGAAACGTAACGAGGGTCAAAGTTGAAGTCTTCAAGAAAAGACTGGATGCCTGGCTCAGGACAGTACCAGATGAGCCGGGTGTGCCTGGCTATGTACGTTGGAGCGCGCAAGAAAACAACTCGCTCCTCCACCAGGCCAGACCTAGAGGCGGGGCCACCAGCTTGACCTCCGTGTGAAGAGAGACCAACGCACGAAACAACATAAGGTTCAAGGTAAGGTATATGTATATATAGTACCGTGCAAAAGTCAGAGACCACTGTCGATCTGATAACTATTAGATAATCATAGAGTAATTATTCGTTTTTACACCCAGTCTGTTTTTATGATGAGAACAAACTTCTCTGGTCAATTTTGAGGTGTTTTGCACGAATCTGCCATCCGTTTCCTGTGCAAATTCGTAGTTTTCGAGATATCGTCATCTCGAAAACTACGCATTTGCACAGGAAACGGATGGCAGTTTCGTACAAAACACCTCAAAATTAACCAGAAAAGTTTGCTCTCATCACTTTCATTTAAACTAACGAAAATATTACGACTTAACCTAACCAATCATCAAGGGTGTACAGTTGACCTAACCTTTTTATATGGGGACGTCAAAACTGAGCAGTATTCAAGTTTTGGTATGATCAGTGTTCTCAGCAGGGGAATCATTACTGTCTTGTCCCTCCTTTTGAACGTTCTTAGTACCTGTCCCGCGACTCTTTTTGCTTTGTTTATTGCTATCTGATTTTCTGTCTCGAATTCTTGTCTATCTGGAGCATGCTATGCAGTCTGTTTAAGTTCCTCATTTCTACCATATCTCAAGAACCGAAATTTCTCGGTGTTAAATGTCATATTGTTGTCTTCTGACCATGTGTATATTTTGTTCGTGCCCCTCTGCAAGGCCTCCACTTCATTTGCATCGCTGATTTTTCTGCTGATTTTTGTATCGTCCGCAAATGATGTTACTATACTATTGCTGTTAACTCCACTGTCTATGTCTGTTAGCATGATAATGAACAGGAGTGAGGCCAGCACTGTACCTTGTGGTACTGAGCTGCGCGTACTTCTTATTCTGATGATGATACACCTTGAATTTTGACCACCTGCAGTCGTTTTCTGAGGAAGTTGTAGATCCATTTTCCCACTTTGCCTGTTATTCCCATATGTTTCATTTTATGTGCTATTATACCATGATCGCATTTGTCGAAAGCTTTAGCAAAATCCGTGTATATGACATCATAGTTTTCATTGCCTTCAAGTGCATCTAGGATATTGTTATAATGCTCTATAAGTTGTGATAGGCATAATCTTCCTCATCGGAATCCGTGCTGATTTTCGTTGAATATTTCCAATGTCTCCAAGAATCATAGATTTTCTCTCTGACTATTCTTTCAAATATTTTGGTGAGGTGGGACGTCAAGGACACTGCTCTATAGGTCTTTGCTTGAGATCTATCCCCGCCTTTATATATAGGGACAATGTTTGCTCTTTTCAAGATGCTCGGTATTTCCCCGATGTCTAGGGATCTTCTCCATATCCAGTATAAGGGTGTAGCTATTTCATTTTTACAATTTTTAATTAATAGTGCGTTCCATTTGTCCGGACCTGCAGCTGAATGTGATTTCATTTGTCCTATAGCTCTCGCTACATCACCTGGGGTAAAATCAAAGTCTGTTATACATTAATCAAAGTCGATTCGCTGCGATCTTTGCCAGACCTTAGTCGAATTTCAATGTCTGAATCAAGTTCTTCTGCAAAAGCTGCATAATTGAAATAAACTCGTTTACGGTTTTTGAAGCAGAACGAGACTATGAGGAAAAGGCAAAGGTGGCGTTTATGAATAGCGAACAGAGAAAAGAAATAGAAGGAACGAAGATAGTACGAGAGGAAACTGCGAAAAACGAACAGGAAAAGAAAACAGCAAAAGCAGAAATAATAGAAATAAAAGAAGCACCAACAGAGGAAATTGAGGCACAAAACCAAATCCAAAGTTTTCAAACAAATGACATTAACAGCAACAGGAAAGAACAAGTAGACAATAAAGAAATTATATTGAAACCACCAAAAACAAAGGCCCCAAGTAAAAATGGGGAAGAAAATATATGTAGATACTATGTGAAAAGAATATGCAGATATAAGGGAGGAGAATGTATTTACGAATACCCTCCTATGTGAAACTACTACTACAATAATGGTACTGCAAATTTGGTGGAAAATGCAAATTTTACCATCCGTACAGATTATTTTTTTATTTTAGTTGCTTAACCGCCGATTCGTACGTAGAGTGGTACATATCTCGGCGAGACAGAGGGTAGGTAGTGTCGCTGGGATGGGAGTATGAGACTGCGAGGATGAGAAGGTTCAGTTATTGAATATGTGGGAGGGGGAGTATGAGTTTAGATGCGGTGAAGTAGTTGAGAGTGGGTGAGGTATGAGAAAATTGCTTCCGCTGAGAAGTGGGGGCCTTCGGCGAGTATGGACTGGAGACGTTCGGACGTGGAACAGGTAGGGGAAACAGCTGTGGCAGAGGTCAAACAGATTCGGGCATTCGATCAGGAGGTGGACGACGGTGATGGGGGTATGGCAGGTGGGGCAGAGCGGGGCTGGCAATTTAGCCATAAGGTGACCGTGTGCGCGTCGTGTATGCCCTAGAACCACTTCTTTATGACGGGACCTATGGAATGAGGAAGCCCAATATCCAAGATGTGGTTTTATCGGCTGGAGCTTGTTATTTATAGTCTGGTCCCAATCCCGTTGCCAGATGGAACGGAAGTGTGAGCGGAGAGTCGGGAAAAAATCGTGAAAGGAAGGGGCCGGATGGAGACTGGCAACGAGCAAGCGGACTTCGCCGTACAGTCCGCCTCCTCATTACCTCGGATACCAACATGTGCTGGGACCCAGCAGAAGGTGACCGTCTTGTGCTGGGATGCCGTTAAGGAGTGGAAGGTTTGTTGGATGGTGCGGACAAGTGGGTGAGGGGGGTTAAAATTTTCCAGGGAGAGCAGTGCGCTTTGGGAATCTGAGTAGATAACAGGAGTTGGCGGAGTGGGTGCTTATAATGTCGAGGGCTTCCAGAATGGCGAAAAGTTCTGCTGAAAACACAGGTCTCACGGGGAAGGGGAACGGCTCTAGAGAGCGGCTGGGCCACGATCACCGCTGAGACAGCCGCACTATCCTCTGATCGGGAACCATCCGTATAGGTGGGGACAGCGTCCAGGTGTCGGGTTACGTGTTCCTCGAAGAGCGACCTGTATATTGTAGCGGTCATAGCAGCTTTCGTCCCTGCAAAACTTGATAGGGGTGAGGAACCAGGGAGGATGGATATGATACGAGATGGGGGTGACTAAAGGAGGTGGTTTGTTGGAAAGATCCAGGAAAGAGCGGACCGCTTCCGTGAAGTGCCAGCTCTGACCCTGGGGCGGAGGTTCTAAAATCGCCGCGCACAGAAGTGACGAGGGCAGCCTCTGCGCGCGAAGGTAGGTCCGCATGAGGAGGCCCCGTCGGTGGGTGAGAGGGAGGTAGTTACATTCTGCTTGGAGGCTGGAAGCTGGGGAGGATTGAAAGGCACCAGTGGAGAGGCGGAGGCCCCTGTTAAGTACCGGGTCCAAGATTGGGAGGGAAGTGCTGGAGGCAGACCCGTATACAACATTCCCATAGTCCAGCTTTGATTGGACCACGGTGTAAATACGGAGGAGCGAGCGTCGGTCAGCGCCCCACGTAGTGTGGGAAAGGTGGTCTAGGAGAGCGAGGGGACACTGGAGCGTGTTTCATGTACCTGAGGTGGGGAACCCAGATGAGCCATAGGTCGAAGGTCGTCATGCCCAGGAACCGCGCGGTGGGCACCACTTCGAGGGGCTCACCGTATGGCGTGACCGAGGGGGAAGGTATGGTTGTGGATCTTCTGCTGAAGACCATACTTTTGGTTTTAGACGTGGATAGGCGGAAACCAACCGATGTCGCCCACCTCTCCACCCAATGGATGGCGAGCTGAATTTGTCGTTGGACGACGGGCAGATCCCGCCCCGCGAACCATATCGCAAGGTCGTCTGCGTAGATGGAGGAACGGACGGTGGGTGGAAGGGACCGAGGGGTAAGGTATGGCTGTGGATCTTCTGCTGAAGACCATACTTTTGGTTTTAGACGTGGATAGGCGGAAACCAACCGATGTCGCCCACCTCTCCACCCGATGGATGGCGGGCTGAATTTGTCGTTGGACGACGGGCAGATCCCGCCCCGCGAACCATATCGTAAGGTCGTCTGCGTAGATGGAGGAACGGACGGTGGGTGGAAGGGATTTTGCTACTGTGTTCATTACCAGTGAAAAGCATATGGCACTGAGGATGCTTCCCTGTGGGACCCCGTCCTCTTGCTCAAAGGTGTCGGAGAGGACTGAGCCCACCCGTACTTGAAAGGTCCGGGAGAGGAAGCCCCTGATGAAGGTCGGCAGGGCTCCGACGAAACCCAAATTTTGGAGCTCACTGAAGATTATACGTCGATGGGTGGTGTCGGCCTTCTGGATGTCGAAGAAAGTGGACAGGACAAACTGTCCACTATTGAAGGCGTTCTGTATATCTCGGCTGAGGAGCAGGAGGGGGTCTGTAGTGGAGCGGAACTGTCTGAAGTCAGTGTTTTCAAGGAGAAAGGCGAGTCGCACGGCGATCATTTTCTCGAAGATTTTACAGGCACAGCATGTTAATGCGATTGGTCTATAATTAGTCGGGTCAAGGGGGTCTTTGCCGGGTTTGGGGATTGGTATTACGTGCCGCCTGTAGCTCTCGCATGGTAAACAGTCGATTGTAGTTGTCGAGGGATGGTGAGCAGTTCTTGTTAGGGGCCATGGCGTGGGGGCTGTCCGTGGAGGAGACGGCAGCGAAGGTAGATGCTAGAAGATTCGCTACTAACCTAGGTTCATAGAGAAGCCCGTCATTTGTTCGGAGGACCGGAGGTCAGGAGGGGGCGTGTCGTCTCTCGACACTCCATACCTTCTTCCAGATGGTAGCCGATGGTGTAGAGGTGATACCTGACAAAGGTACGCCAGGAAGCTCGGCGCGCTTTCTTCATCGCACGGCGAGCAACGGCTCTGGCCGCTGCATCTCCATGCGATGGGTAGGGGTTCGCGTATGATAAAATCGTCGGGTAGCCCTCTTCTTGGCACGAGTGGCCTCCCCGCACTCTGGATTCCACCACCACCAGGGTACTCGTCGGGCTCGGGGATAGGCCGAAGATCGTGGAATGTTGGTGCTTGCAGCTGCGACCACAGTCGCCTCAAAGTACGCAATGCATTCATCGGAGGATGGAAGGTGGGCCGTCGTACGTGTGGAAGTGTTGTCCCGGAAAAGTGGCCAGCTAACTTTGGTCGTTATCCACTTCTCCGGTACCCGAACGGTCTGATCGTGGCGATTTAGTGTGAAGCAAACAGGGAAGTGGTCACTGCCGTGGTCATCCCGAAGCACTTGTCAGGTGAAGTCCAGGAGGCCGTCCGTTGAGATGAACGATAGATCTATACAGGACGGGGTGCATCTGGTGGCGTGGTAGTGTGTGGGAGAGCCGTCGTTGAAGCACTCGAAGGAGAGTTCAGCCATGAGGGTAATCAGGGTCGGAGCCACAAAAGTGGAGATCGTATCACCCCACAAGGGGTGGCGGTTATTGAAATCGCCCAAAAGTAGGAAGGGCCTGGGGAGTTGTTGAACAACCTCAACCAGGTCATCGCGGGAAACTTGGGAGTGAGGGGGGAGGTAGATCGAGCAGACTGTGTAAATATTGCTTGTCCAGGAAAATCCTGGCAGCAACCACCTGTAACGGGGATCTAATAGGGAGGTTGTGAAAGGGGACTGTACGGTGGATGAGGATGGCAGCCCCCCTTCGTGTGAAGGTAGGAGACGGAGATGTAGTGCTAGAATATCTGGTAGGGCAGGGCATCGGTCTGGTCGCCAGGATTAGCTCCTGCAGACAGACACATACCGGACGAGCAGAGGCAATCAGGGAATTTAGGTCTTCGTAATTTGCGAAGATTCTCCTACAGTTCCACTGTTGGAGCGTCGCTTTCGGAGGGTTCATTGTTGGACGAGGGAGAGGTGGAGACGGTGAAGGTGCTAGGGAGTTAGACTGTGGATGGGATCTAGGTCTATGATGGCGGGGGTTAAGTCGGGGGGCCTGTCGGGTCACCTGCCGTTCACCAAGAAGGGAATCGGCTGACCTGCCAACCCCTTCGGGGACTGTGGGGCCGAGTCGACCGAACAGGACCAGAGACGTGGATCGCGGCGGCCCGGGGACCGTCGCGGGCTCAGAGGGTGAGGAGTCTCTAGACAGGGTTCAGTGCTCATGCAACGGGGAAGGGTTCCGTTGTTCAGATTGGCACCTTCCTCTTTGGTTGTGGTTTCCCGGGACACCCAGGGTGACGACATGGGGTGCCAGTAAAACCGGGCAGGTGGGGGAGGACAAAGTCTGGGTGGCCGATGAGGGAAGAGCCAGGGTGCTCCCGTGGTGGGGTGGAGAAGATGGCACCAGGGGGTAAGGGCAGATCCAGGAGGCTCGAGGGTGCGGCTGAGGGTACTCTGGCCACACCATGTAGACGTGCCATTGCTGCGTCCACTGGATCCTCGGATGTCGGGTGATCTGCCCCGTGTCTCGCCCTAGGTGGTGGCTCGTGCGCGTCAGCAACGACTGTCAACTTCTGCAGAGGTGAGTGTGGGGATGAGAGGGTCATCGTAGGCGAGGTTAAGGGTGTAAGTACTCGGGTTCTCCTTTTAGATTTCGGAGAAGAGGGAGGCTTGTTGGATGGTCGGTGAGTCTAGACTGGCTCCGACGTCTCCGCCTCGTTGATTTACCTCGAGCGCTAGGTTTGGGTGTGTTCTCGGAGTGCGGTAAAAGCGGGGTTCCTGGGAGACGAGAACCGAGTCCCGATTCCAGAGGTCTGGGAAGTGTGTAGCTTTGGAGATTCACGGTGGGTAGGCGTGGTAGGGGGACAGGCGGCTGCCGGGCCCGGCGTGGGGCCCGATCGGGAAGGGGGATGAGTAGTCGATGGGGGTTTGAGTGGCGGATCCGGACGGTGAGTCGAGGGAACTGAGCCGAGGGCTGCAGCATAAGAGACTCCCGGCCTCACCTCCCGACTCCTCACCCTGTCTCGTGCCTCTCGGAGGCTAAGGAAGTCTGCTACTTGCAGGCTTCGAACCTCCTCCTCGAACCTGAAGAACAGGCATTCGCTGGACGAAGAGGGGTGTGCGCCTTGACCATTGGAGCATTTGGGTGTGGTGGGGCACTTGTCTGGGTGAGCGATTTGTCCACAACGGACACATAGTTGGTGCGGCTGCCGACAAACTGAGCTAACGTGTCCAAACTTGTTGCATTTAAAGCAACGGGCCGGATCTGGGATGTATGGGCGGACAGAAAACTCGCAAGACGTGCGGTCTCCCATACTCCATACAATACGGTCAGGAGGGACTAAGGTATTGAAGGTAAAAAGTAGACGCGGGGTAGGGGAGGGGTACCTCCCTGTCGGGTCCAATGGTCCACGAGGGCAAAGAAAGCCCTTACATCGAAGGAAGATGCATACCCCCATTGGCCAGAGGGACGCGCCCTATAGCTTTGGACAAAGCAAAGGGACCATTCCGTACATATGCAAGACCTACGCGACATATGGGAACTTACCAGTACGGGAGAAAATGCTACTATCATCACCTCCCGACAAGTTCAAATGACAAAGGACAAGTTTCAAATGACAACAGAAGGAATGCGAGAAAAAGAAATATGTACCCTAATAGCACACAAATTTCTCTTTGAACAGAAACACACACACACACACACACATGTGTATATATATATATATATATATATATATATATGTGTGTGTGTGTGTGTGTATATATATATATGATGAATTTCACAATTAAACACGTGAAATGAATGAATGATGCAAACACAAGGAAAAAGAAAAATGATTCCAAGGCCTTTCCTGTATTCAGAAGTACACCTCGTCAGGGAATGAAGGGAGAAAGCGAGATGACAAAAATATATACAAGCGGGACAAAAAAAACAAAGATTAGCACATGATTAACAAGAGTTGATTAGAGGCAAAAGGTATTTTAACAGGATATTGTTAATTTTATACATTCCCGCACTGTTACTGAAATTATTTTTAAAATGGATAAATATTTGCACAGTCTAGAATACTCCTTTTAATTACATCTGATTTTAACGAGCGCTTTAGAACTGTCCCAGTGTCCCACTTGATACCATGATTACATCTATACATATGCTGTTCTACACGCGTATTTATGCTGTTTTACTCTAATATCTAACGTTTTATCCGTTTGACCTACTGTTTATATACTGAGTCACATTGTGTACATCCAATCGAATACACACAACCAACCACATTATCTGGGCTATTCTTTATTTGGCGTGATTTAACAATATTATAATTATTATACTTAAAAACAACATTGATACCAATTGCTTTAAGTAAAGTCGGAAGATATTGAAAATTTACATGGTAAGGTAGGCTAAGGATATTTTTACGCTCAAATTCCTTTACAGTTACACTATTATAATACCTATTCTTGGTTTTTCTAAGGCAGTTATCTAAAAATGAAATAGGCTAACATACTTTAGCACCAATATTCATGATATTGCATAACTCGGAATCTAAAAATTCAGGACTGACAACTCTCAATGCTCTAAGAAACATAGCAGGGAAAATAGAAGATTTAATCGAGGGATGATGGTCAGAATAAAAATGCACACAGGAGTTATTATTAGTAGGCTTACGATAAACTTCAAATTTGAACTGATTAAAGCATCTCCGAATTTTTAGATCCAGAAAAGATAAGCTTCCATCATTTTCTTTTTCAACCGTGAACTTAATAGAAGGGACTAAATTGTTGAGCCTACCAAGAAATAAGTCAACATCCAAATTATTAGGCCAAAGGACGATATTTACAACAACTTACGGAGAAGATGCAGTACTCAGAACAGAAAATTAAACACTAGACTGGACTAAAAAAAGTGATTTTAGTAATATTGTTAACTTGTCGTCCCATGAGCTAGACTTCAATACGAAATGTGCGTTAGGTTATGGCTTAGGATTCTGTCCCAAAAAATCAGCAGTTTACTGATTGCTAAGTCTTTTATCAATTGCGACTTCACCTAACCAATCGTCAATATATATATATATATATATATATATATATACACAGCGTGTCCCAAAGAAATGTATACCCACTTTGTTCGATAATACCAGCGATGAGGATAATAAATATATTACTTTTTATGTTTTTTAATAAAGAATTTTCTCCTGAATCTAAATATGTAGTTATTTTTATTAAAAATTGAAGAACAAAAACGTTACAGATGTTTAAATTATAATTATTATTTTCGAGACTTCATGTGCGATATTTTCTAATATTTTAACCGACTGTTTTGAGATACTTATGTTTAGTGTTGATATTGAAGCATAAATGTTGTAATTATTAGTTAATTCAAAAAATTTAAAAATTCCATGGTTAAATGACACTTTATCTAAGATGTTCGACGTCTTCCAGAACGTTGTTTTTGTAAGTTTTGCACAGTGCCGTCGGTTTCAAACTTATCTCGTATACATGCAAAAATATTAGAAAATATCGCACATGAAGTCTCGAAAATAATAATTATAATTTAAACATCTGTAACTTTTTTGTTTTTCAATTTTTAATAAAAATAATTACATATTTAGATTCAGGAGAAAATTCTTTATTACAAAAACATATAAAAAGTAATATATTTATTATCCTCATAGCTGGTATTATCGAACAAAGTGGGTATACATTTCTTTGGGACACGCTGTGTATATATATATATATGTGTATATATATATATATATATATATATATATATATATATATATATATACACAAACTCAGAATGGTCCCCCGAGAAACTTATATGTTAAACACAGACCGTGCATTGAGCAAGGAACTCTTCTGGGAAAATTAAATCCACTATAGTCCGAATAAGTAATGGTAAATGACAAATACCATAATTTTTCTTTTTCATGATGCTAGTTTTGGTTTTTTTGGCTAAAAATACAATAGCTACCCCTTTTTTTCTTTGATTTATTCAATCCGACGTGAATGCAACGAGTCTTTTACTTATATAGAGGTTCTGAATGTAGGGACTAGGCTTGCTTTAAACCCTAGGTCCATGTCCCAAAGCTGGATCCTGTCTGCTTTGCAGATAGCTGGTGAGGGAAGCTATATTTATGGGATCTCTCTGCGAGAGACCCATTGCCCACGTCGGGCTAGCATCATGAAAAAGAAAAACTATGGTATTTGTCATTTACCATTACTTATTCGGACTATAGTGGATTTAATTTTCCCAGAAGAGTTCCTTGTTCCATGCACGGTCGGTCTGTGATAGATAGATAGATAGATAGATAGATAGATAGATAGATAGATAGATAGATAGATAGATAGATAGATAGATAGATTAGGTTAAGTCGTAATATTTTCGTTAGTTTTAACGCTTTATTTGATGGATTCATTTAAAAAATGTCTCCTAAAAATCGTAGTGTAGTTTACGTTCCCCAACTTTGACCTAGTGTAATTTGTGTCCCCTTTTACGTCAGGGGGACGTAAACTACGCTTGCTCCGAAATATGCCATAAATTTTGAACTTCTGAAGATATTTCGTCGAAATATCTTAAAAAGTTCAAAATTTATGACATTTCAAACCGCTACAACTTTAACTACGTTTTCTGGCGTTCTTTACTTTTGTCGCTTAGCCACTTCTTCCTAAGAGGGCCTCATATACGAGTAAGAAGTTTACACTGAATGCCTCAAAAACAATGAAAATAAAAACAACTTAAAATTTACTGATGGAAAAATTACACATTTTTTAATCTAGTGTAGCTGGCTCATAAACAGTTTTAAGATATGAAACGAAGATTTAGCATTTCTTTTGAATAATTTGAATTGAAGGCCCAAGTGTTTGTCAATTACATTCATAATTGATGAATCTGTACGAACTCCTAAATCCATTAGGATTTACGATATAGGTGGCAACCCTAAACTAATAAGAAATAAACGGCATACAATCCTAACGAATAAGATCAAATTAAAAACGAAGAAATACTCACTACTCTTTTCAACATCATCATCATCTGTTGATGAATCTGGTCGAACTGTAAGGTTTCTTCTAAGCCAGGTCGTTGCTTCTAGTCTGGAACCAGCAATTGTGCTCACTGAGTCTAAAAGCCTGACAGCAACATCCTGAGAATCCATTACAAAAATGTCTTAACGGAAAAAGAATTGTTAATTTGTAGACATAAAAAATAAATTTGTAAATGACAATAACAGTCAATAAATAAAGAGGACCATCAGAAACTGTGGGTTAAGCTAAGGGTATGGTAAACATGGTCCAAATTCTAAATCAGAACTACATGCGCCTACCTGCTGTTCTTTGATTTCTTTTTTATCTTGTACAGTAGGGGACCGCTGAACAAATTCATTGAGGCAGGCGAGAAGGACGAGGAGGGCGGGTGGAGGGAGGCACAAAATTCCCTCCCTCACGAGCGACAAAAATGGACCCCAACACACGGAGAGCTGATTGGTGGAAGCAGTCTCCTTCAGGTAGAGGTAGAAAAGCTGCAATATGCTCACTTCAAGAGGATTTTTCTAGGAGAGAAAAAAAACAATATTGTCCCGATTGTTTAGACATTATTCAAGATTATTTATTCTTCCATATATTTTAGTAGTAATAACAAAATTAAAACTCCAACTAAGCAATTATTTTGTGATTAATGGCACTGATACACTAATCGATAAATTTTAAACGAAAATTTTATGAGGTGAAGTAGTAAGAAGTTGAAAACTCATCACAGATTAATCAACTATTACCTGCATCGATCCTTCAATGACTGGCGGATTTCTAAACACTTGTTTTACATTCTCTACCAACGAGTGAAGAGGAAGAACTCTGAGAGCGGCCAACATTTCGACGAGAGACCGCTGGTGTTTGGAGCATTTCCACATCGACCCCAGGGATGCTTTTTTCAGAGAAGAACCATTGCTAGACACGAAGGAATTTTCTTCAGATACACCCTGCCAAACAACGCCGAGAGCCGCTAGTAAGTGGGGTGTATGATGATGGCAAATGGGTGACAGAAGTTCAATTATTTGCTGCCTAACTGCCTGCCGATTGCCAAGGATGAATGCCTGTTTTCCCGACCGTGGCGAGGTGTTGATCCAGAGGGAAAGGAGCGCCGAAACGAGGCGAGGGAGATGGGAGAGGAGTGTCTTCTTCGTGCAAATCATAGGGTCAAGGGCACTCGTATCTACGGAGGCATCGAGAACTTCGCTGGCAGGAGAGAACACATGAAGCAAGTTGAAGAGGATCTGTCCGGGCGACTGACTCGTGACGGAAGGTGGAGATGGGGACGTCGAGGATGATGTGGGAAGGATACTCGTGGAGTAGTTGGAAGGGTCGAGAAGGCAAAAATGGACGATGTTTGTTAGCCCTGACAAAAGGTGAAGTGTGTAATCTGAAGGTGCAATTGAAGGCAAGGTATCATCCGAGTGATAATATGTAGCCAAATCTTCCAAAAGGGAACAAATTAAAGTCATGAGCCGAAGGCAATTTAGAGGAAGAGCTGGTCCAGTGTGCGGGAGAGAACACTTGAAAAAGTTAATCCACGAAGAATGGAAATGTCTCAAATTCTTCTGATTCAAAACCAACACCAAAGCCCTCAAAAACATAGGTTGTGATGGTATTGGATGACCAAACACATACCGTAAAGATGGCAAAGAGAACATTTTAGAACCTAAATTTGACTGTGCATCACATGGTAAAGGGTCAGACTTATTTTGTAAAAGTATGTCTTCTAGTTTAATTAAAGCTAAAGTAAGGTCGATCAAGCAAACCAAGTATGGTTGTTCCTGTGGTATGGTTTGACTGTTATTTGTAGTTCCAAAATTGTATTCCAAGACATCCTGCGTTAAAGTTCTAATGTTTTGAACATTATCTTCTGAATTCCTCTCCTTCATGAGATGCGCAGTCGATAACAAACAATGGAGGACGCATTTCTGTACTTTACATTTGTTGAGTAAATCCCTAACATAGGGGCTAAATCCTCTGGGAGAGTCAGCTACGAGCGGAATGAGCTGCGTAAATAAGGCCTCGAGAACTTCTGCGGCAACCACCTGCAGCTCTCTGTTGTCATGGAGGTGTTCTTGCTGCACATGAAGATGGGGCTGCTGCGGGTAATAGGAACGAATAAAGTACAAACAGACGGTAATAACCACCTGGAGGTACATGGTAGAGCGGAACTGTCCAACCATTTCAGACACGTTTCCCCCTTCGAATCCTTCTCCAAAGACTGACCGACGGTGCCTCGCGAGTAAGACAAGGAGAGGAGAGGAATTTACGTGAGAATTAATGCTCGTTGAAGTCAGAGACAAAAGAAAGAGCTTTGGTTGAGAATCTAAAATGTTTTTAATCAAATTAAGACCGTACAAACACTGGCCCACATCCACAAGTTGCGTGTAAAGTAACATATGAGAATGGAGAGGATGTAAAGTTGTTTCTTTTCCTTGAGCATTATCCAAAGTTGAGGAGTGACCAGAACCGAATGAGTCTTGAATATTGTCGCTAGCACCGTCTCTACTTCCAATAAAAACCGATTTGTCTATAATGTCGTTTAAAATACTCTCAGCAAGATCCTTCGAAGTCCATTTTCTAATGGGCTCTTTCGTTTGGAGGTTACATTTTTCTGAATAAACACTTTTATTTTGACCATTAGGGATGCCACGGTTTGACAACTTGCTCACACTTCCAGACCGACTAAATTTAGCAAGATCTTCAATATCAATCCAAGGATGTTGTGAAAATGGGTTAATCATTAGTGAGATTGGCAAACCAGTGTTTTGACTGCTCACAGGAACTTCATAATTGGATAATTTGATCTCTCTCGTCTCAAGTTTATTACTGCTTTCTTTGGATAAGGAAGTCAATGCTAGGGTTTGTTTCTTGAACGCCGGCAGGGTAGAAGACTCATTTCTGCCTTTGCTGAAGGGTCCTTTGCTGATATGATACATAACTTCACCCCCTACGGAACTGATGGCAAAGATTTGTGATTCTGAAATCATTTCATCCTGAATGTCCATGCTCGGGTGCGATTTGGAGTCCTTGGATGAAATTTTTTCAATGTTGACGTGTTGGACGCTTACTCTCCTAGTGTGAGGATGCAGAAGGAAGACGAGCAGCGGATCTAAAATGCGACCAAGGTCTCCGCAATTCAGCGACTCAGTGAGCCAATTCTGAGAATAACTTCTCTCTAAGATGGACTCGCTTCGCAGTCTTTCAACCACCAAAAATAAACATCTGCAAAAATGGAATGCAAATTGGTGGTTAATATTAATTAATTATATTAAGAAAGAAATGACAGGTCGGTTACTATATTATTCCATCTTTTTAACAAACTCCGAGTTTTATTCTATAACTTAAATGTAAACTAGTATGGCTTGTCAAATATGAAATTATATCAGTCTTAATATTTATTTCAATTACTAAATTTTCACTTAATTTACAGCTCCAGGCCATGGCAATGACAATTTATATAGTTACAGTCAACCTATAATATATGTCCAAATTAACTTTTATTTTAATTATTAAAATGAGCAAATTCCAATGAGTAAATTTAAAGGAACAAAGTCTATAAATTAAATACAATTTTGTACACTCTTAGCTAATCAACAAGTAAAAAGATTACAATTACTCATTTAAATTATTTTGATTACCGAGTAAAAACTCATCTTGAAATGTTCTAATAATTTGTATTTGGTAACTAATTCGCAAAACTAATTAGGAAAAGTGAAAAATTGAAATTTCAGAATCGAGTGTTTAAACAATTTTCTCACGACTGCACGTCAAATACAACTGTACAGTTAAATTACCTTTATTTACACAGCTTCGTAAAAGTTGACTTTATATTCCGTAAAAGCATAACTATCGGGCTAACAGAAGCCGGTACCAGTCGGTAAAATACAAGTATACCGTCATATCAGTTCAATTATATCAGTTACTAAGCGAAAAATATGCTCAAATATTTACTGTATTTAGAAAATCTACAAAACAAAAATAATCTTAAATGCCAATATAAATTTATTAAAAGCAACAGAACATTTTATATTGTGGACATTCAACAGACTGAAAGATAAATTTGTATTATCTTTTATTGTCAAAGAAATTTAGTCCTACCAAAGATTCATAATCTTCAAATGAAAACCTCTTAATGGATTTAGAAATAGAACGAATTAAAACACTTTTCAGTTCTGACATTATTTTTAAAAAAAATTTTGTTTACGATTTAATTGCGTCTTTTAGAATGTGAAAATTAAGTTCAGTGTAATTAATGACAAACTATTTTCACTAAATTCCGAGAAAGAAACAAAAAACATGAAAATCTTCCAACAGTTTCAGCAACTACGTTCTTCGATAGCTACATACTTTACCAAGGCACACAACATACCTCGTAACATATATTTTTAGTTTTAAAAAGAGTCATAATAGTTAAGGGGCTAAAATAAGCAAACTTTTAAAGGTTTTACATTAATTCAGTGAGTTGTGTCTATGAGGACGCGCGAAAAACACTGCCATCACGACAACAGTTTAAGAGATATATTAACGCAGAAGAGTTAACGTCGTGCTTATGTTAAAACACCGATTCCCGTTAGGATCAGCTAAGTTAAGCGACGTCGGATCTTTTTGTTCAGCAGTTTGGTGGGATACCATCCTCCGTGGTCGGATGATGTAGCGACCGGTGCGTAGTTCAGATCCCACGTATAAAATACCCTCCCCCAGAAAAAAAAAATTATGTACAACAGAATCACGTCTGAACCTGAGACTGCCTCCCAAATGCCAACCCGATAAGCTCATTGTCCTCATGCATCCCGTTTGCCAAGCGTTTAATTTCGCAACTACTTTTACGCGAGATATACCTGTTTAAGTAGGGATAAGACTGAATTATCGACTTCGATAAACTCCTTGAAACTTGCCACAGAGTTATCCAGCGGATGATGGCACCACTGTCACACCCACAACTGATGCTATTTGATGTCCAATATATCTTTTTCTGGAAAATATATACTCTTTATAGAAACAGGAATGATGATAATATAGTCTTTATTATACTTGCAGCCTATGAATTACACTTCTTAAATTGGAACACACACACACACACACAGTCAAAAGTTTAAGTACACCCTGAAATATTCATAAATTTCAAATTTTGTTTAAAGTTTTTTATTTATTAACTAAGTTATCATGACAAATTCATAAGTACAAACATGGGAACTTAAATAACAAATCAGAACAATTTACCAAAAGCAAAGTCTAAATTTTAGATTCAGCAAAATAGCCTCCTCTAGCAGCAATTACAGCAGAACAAATTCGAGGCATGCGCTCAACAAGAGAAGATAGTCTAGTGAAAGCTGCTGCCAGCACTCTTGTAAGAGTTCCCAGAGCTTCTGAGCACTGGATGGCTGCTTGGCTTTCACTCGTCAATCCAGTTCATCCCACACTAGCTCGATGGGGTTCAGATCCAGGGACTGCTGGCCATCCCATAACTGTGAGCTGATGTTGCCGTCCTTTCTGCTTCAGGTAATTTTGACACAGCTTGGAAGTGTTTAGGATCGTTGTCTTGCTACATTATGAACTGTTGGCCAACTAGTCGCAGTCCAGATGGGATGGCATGGCGCTGTAGAATGCTGTGATAGCCACGTTGGTTCAGTATTCCAGTGACTTTGTGGAGATCTCCAACTTGCTCCCCAGACCATCACACTTTCTCCCACCGTGCTTCACTGTTGGCACAACACACTGCTGTGTCATTCTTTCACCCGCCCTGCGCCGCACAAATACTCTGCGTTTGGATCCAAAAACTTCGAACTTTGATTCGTCAGTCCAAAGGACAAATTTCCACTGCTCAACAGTCCATTTTTGGTGTTTTTTAGCCCAGGCTAGCCTTTTCTTTTTGTTCTGGAGTCTTAGCATTGGTTTCTTTGCTGCAGTTCGTCCTTTTAATCCTGCCTCTCTTAGTCTTCTCTGAACAGTTGATGTTGAAACTGTTGTACTTCTGGAGTGGTTCAGCTGGGCTTTGATTCCAGGTGCTGTGAGGCGTCTGTTGCGCAGACTGGTGACTCGGATATACTTGTCCTCCGAGTCTGTTGTGGTTCTTGGTCGCCCTGAACTTTTTCTGTCCTTATTTTGACCAGTTTCTTCGTACCGTTTAATGGCACAAGCAACCGCATTCACACAAACTTTTAATTTCTTTGCAATTTGCCTCAGTGATTGGCCCTCATTTCTCAAAGTTACAATCGACTCTCTTTTTTCTGTTGTGAAATGAGCTTTGGCACCCATTTTTGCTTTTTGAAACACAGAAATATACCTTCAACTACACAGTTAGCTCCTCTGCAAGGATTTTATATGTAAAGACCTGCAGCGCATGTTAATAACTGAACACATGTATTAACATACTCTTGAAGAAACACACTACCCGAGTAAAGACTTTTAAACTGTTTTTGGACCTTTGTGCAGAGTTAATGGCATTAATTTTAGGTTGCATGCTAAACGTAAATTAACACATTTTGAAGGCTATTTTGAAGAAGCTTCTGTGTTACAAACGCTGCATAGGGCAGATGCACTGAAGCATACAATATGAAAGCCAGGTAAGCAAATTCATCTCTAGTACCTGTTAAGTTTACATTTGAAGTTTATGTCATGAGCTAAGCAGCAAAACATTGGAAATTAGTAGGTGTACTTAAACTTTTGACTGGTAATGTACATACATACATACATCGACAAAGGCTTGTTCACAAGAACAGGAATTTTAAAATGAATGACGTGAACACTTGAACTAGCATTCCTTATTGACCAGGAATGTTAGTTCAAGCGATATATAAGGGGGTTTGACAAAATAATGGAAACACCTGATAGAAGAGTATAGTTTTTAATATATTTATAGTGCGTTACAGAAAACCGTTATTCGAGAATCTAATGTTGATTCTTATAGTGATTACTACGAAATTAATGACATTAATCACGTTCTTCTATATGCCAGGCAATTTTTTGAATAAATAATATAATGAAGGATCTCTCAGATTTTCAAAGGGGTCAAATAGGTGGCGCTCGGTTGGCAGGTGTCAGTGATTGAAACCTCAAGGTTGTTCAACATTTCAAGAGGAACTGTATCCAAGGTGATGGTGGCATACAATGAACAGGGAAAGACATCATCTGCAAAGGACAACAGTGGTCGCGAGCCTAAGCTCACCGACAGAGACAGACGGACGTTGAAAAGGACTGTTGCGAAAAACAAGACAACTGCTACCAGAATAACCACAGAATTCAATTTATATCTAAACGATCCAGTATCAGCAAGAACAGTTCGTCGTGAGCTTCACAAAGCCAGAATCCATGGTAGAGCTGCCATCGCCAAACCACTGCTGGTTACGGATGTGAATGCTACGAAGCGCAGGACCTGGTGCAATGAGCACAAAAACTGGACCTCAGAGCGATGAATCGTCCTTTACCCTTTTTCCAACATCACGTCGAGTTTATGTTTGGAGAAAGCCAAAAGAAGCTTTCAACCCTGACTGCCTCTTACCAGCCGTCAAGCATGGAGGAGGGTCAGTAATGGTTTGGGGAACGATATCGTGGCATTCATTGGGTCCTATCATTGCACTGCATGGCAGAATTACTACAAATGAATACGAGGGCATTTTAAGTAACCAGGTGCTTCCCATAGTGCAAACATTGTTTCCCACAGATGTTGCCATACTTCAAGACGATAATACCCACATACAGCTAAGCGGGTACATTCTTGGTTTGAAGAGCATGATGATGAAGTCAAACGCCTTCCATGGTCTCCCCAGTCGCCAGATTTAAATATTACTGAACCCTTATGGTCAGTTCTCGAAAGTAAAGTGCGGAGCAGATTTCCACCATCTTCATCTCTTAAGGAGCTTGAAGCCTTCCTTCTTGAGGAATGGTTAAACATTCCACTAGAAACCATTCAAAACTTGTATGAATCAAATCTACGAAGAATTGAAGCTGTTCTGCAAGCAAAGGGTGGTCCAACCCCTTATTAGTAATTAAATCATGCATTTCCAACAGTGTTTCTATTATTTTGTCAAACTCCTGTATATATGCAGGAAGGAGGGGCCAAGGGCGAACGCCCGCAAAAGCGCCCCCTCTAGAAGAAGAAGAGAGGAGAGCCAAAATCAAGGTCCAGGGCCTTCCAGATGTTTGAACACTGCGTTTGAAAGAGTGGAGGTCATAGACGGGGGAAAGATGGATTGAGGAAGATTGTTCCAGTTGAGTAGATGAAAGATTGAAAATACCAATTAACCCTTGAGAAAGTTGGACAGAAAAGGAATGAGAATGTGTAGAAAGTCTGGTAACTGCGTGCTCTCCTTAAAGGAGGAGGCATGCAGTTAGACAGTTCAGAAGAGCAGTGTCTGTTATAACAGCGATAGTAAAGATAGAGTGAGGCAGCATTACGGCGAAGAGAGGGATTGAAGACAATCAGTAAGAGGCGGGTAAATGATGAGACGAAAAGCCTTTGATTCCACCCAGTCAAGTAGGGTTGTGTAGGTTAAACCACCCCACATATGAGAAGCATACTCCATACAGGGGCGGACAAGAACCCTATACAGAGACAGCAACTGAGCGGGGTTGAAGAAACTGCGGAGGTGGTACAGCACACCTAACCTCTTAGAAGCTGTTTTGGAAAGAGAGTATATGTGATCTTTCCAGGAAAGATCACAAGAAAAGGAAACGCCAAGAACGTTAAGAGAAGAGGAAGGATTAAGTTGTGTATTGTTGAAAGTAAGGGGATAGTCGCGTGGAAGATTGTGACGAGTAGACAGATGAAGGAACCGAGTTTTTGAGGCATTCAAAGCCACAAGGTTTTCTCTGCCCCAATCAGGAATGGCAGAAAGATCAGAGGTCAGGTGCATCACAGCCGTTTTACACAAAGCATGGAGTGACTATTGAGAGGGACGCTTTGTGAAGCGGGTGGAGAAGTGAAGAGTGGAATCATCGGCATCGGAGTGAATAGAACAAGTGTGTGTGTGTGTAAATCCCCAGGTAGTACCAACAATAAGCCACCTTTTTACCACCTTTTTTATTAAATGTAAAAATTAAAAGGGTAGTTTTAAATTTTCGAAACTTCACTGGTGACCAACAATGCTGAAACAAAAAAGGGAGTCACCAAATCTGGTTTAAAACACTACAAATTGCAAAATATGTCATCTTCGGTGTTTAAAATAATTTGTATAGTCGCTCTGCATTGCAAAATCTTCCAGAAAATGCCTAAAATGGTAGCTCAAACATTTAATGCACTTCATAGGAGAGTTATGGACGACATTGGTGTAAAACCGAGCAGATAGTTCGCCGATTGACTCTCAAAAATAAAAATACATATGAAAACTCACTGTCACACAGGGTTGGAGTAATTGTAATTGAATCTGAATGTAATTAATTACCAATTTTTTGTAACTGAAATTGTAATTGTTGAAAACGTCACGAGGAGTAATTGTAATTTGTAATTATAATTGCCAATTTGCTAGGTCTTCATTTTTGCAAGTTGGGTATCTGACAACAGTGGCAACTCTTCCGTGGCATGTCGTTCCCACTCCATCCACTCACTCCTTAGTGCCCCATTTTCTGCTAGATCAGAAGGCCACTAAACAAAAGTCGAACTACTGTACATATATACTCAGTAGTATGTCGGGCGTTAATAGATTTCAGTCATTAGTTATTACTCAGCCAGTTAGTTTAGGCACCAAGTTGTGAATATGGAAACTTGTTACTTCTTCAATATAATTGTAACTGCAATTGTAATTGCCAATTTAGATTTCAGAGTATTTGTAATTGATGAGAGAAGGGGTGTAATTCTAATTGAATTTGTAATTAACCTCGGAAAATGTAATTGCTCCAACCCTGACAGGAAGTGACAAAATAATTTTTTATGTAATTTTAAGTTAATAATAATAATAATAAAATAATAATAATAATAATAAAATACATTTTCCGAGGTCAATCCGAGGGGATCGGAGTAAAAATTCTACAATACTTCTACGTGCTAACAAATGCTTTCCTGGAAGTTTAAGGCAAGCTAAGCATCTAATCTTTTTTTATAGGATTCGACCGAATTACTTCTGACTGACAATCCATTCCACGATTGAAGAAAAAATGTTTAACGTCATTAGAATTGGAATGTTTACCCCCTAATCTACCGCGAGTTCCGTCTGCATTTCTGAAAGTGAAATCTTTTTCGGCGTCGACACTATCGAAACATTTAATCATTTTAAACACCCGGATTAAATCTCCCCGAATACACCTTTTCACGAGTGAAATAAATTTAACATTTTCGAATGGGCAGCATAGATTTGTTTCTAAGTCTAGGAATCATCTTAGTAGCCCGCTCTCCATTCTGTCTGTCCTGTCTGTCCTGTCGTAAATATGGGGGACAAGAACCGAACGCAGTATTCCAGGTTGGGGCGTACAAACTAATTATATTATGTTAGCACCGTTTTCTCCGACTTAAATTCGAATAATCTACCAATAATCTCTAAGACTATTTGCTTTTCTGACCACTTCGATACATTGTTTATTCGGTTTAAGAGAGTGCGGCGACAATAATACCTAAATCTTTTTCTTCCGTAACTCTCGTTAGTGTCTTGTCGCGCGTAAAATACTTTTCTTTAACGTTGTTTCTACCTATATGCGACGTAGTTTGGTATCATCCGCAAATTTTGAAATTATACTGTACTGTTAATTCGTATGTCGATGTCATTGATATAAGTAATAATAATTCCTATGTCAATGTCACCGATACAAATAATAAAAAGAACTGGTCCCAGAACTGATCCCCGAGGCACGCCACTAGTTACATTTTTCCACTTAGACGATTTGCCACTTTGTTTACGTCTACTCAGCCAATTTTTAATCGATTTGAGAACAATACCATCAATTCCGTGGGAATAAATTTAGGTAATAATCTCTTATGTGACACTTTATCAAACGCCTTTTGAAAATCAAAATATACAGGGGTGTCCCGTAAGTCTGGAACCATAGGGCAAAATGATAAAAACGGCAATAAAGACGCAATCGTCTCCATAAGCTTACCAACTACTGAAGTCAGACGAATGGGACGATAATTTCCCGGAAGCGATTTGTCCCCTTCTTCAAATATTGGCGTAATATTTGCGAGTTCCCAATCGAATGGAACTTCTCCAGACTGTAGCGATTTATTAAATATAAAGGCCCCTATGCGAGAGGAGAGGCTATTGCGCAGTTCATTTCTTTAAGTATCCTAGGGTAGAGCTTATCTAGACCGGAAGTTTTATTAGAATTAATTTTATCTATGGCCGAGAGCAGTTCACTTTCAATAATGGTAAAATTAGGAAGCTTTAAATTATCATCACTGAGCATGATTACGGGAGCGGGAATGTTGTTCATATTTTCGTTAGTGAAGACGGAAGAGAAGAATTTATTTAAAATTTCCATAAATTTGTTCGTTTTTCTTCACCTATGAACGGACCAATTGTCCGCGGAGCTACTTTTTTTATTCCTAACCTAATTATAGAATTCCTTCGGATTCGATTTAATTTGGTTCACTGTATACAGCTCAAAGTCGCGCTTACTTTTTCTTAAGGTTTTTGCTTCGCCTTCTCAATAGCTCGTAAGCATTTTCATCGGACAAATTATTTGTTTCTTTAAATTTAAAATACGCGTTCCTTTTTAACGTTAAAGCTACTTTTAATTTCAGCATTCCACCATTTAGGTTTAACGGACTTCACCAGTCTCTTTTTTACATAATGGGATATTACTCGATTCTAAACTTTTAAAATAATTATAAAAGAAGTAGTCCATGTGCCATTAATATTATCGCGCGATTGAGCCTGTCCCAATTATGGGTCGAAAGTTGCAGTTTCCTGTCACAAAATTTAGCTCTTTTAAAATCCAAGGCTGTTAAAATTCCAGGCTCTCCCATTTATGAACATTAATAATTTTAATTACAAATGGTATTTGCCTATAATCAGCGGTGGAGTCGTAGTCTCCTACAGATATATTATCAATTAAGTCTGTCTGTCCTTAAAACTAAAACCGGAATGAGATTAAAGTACCACCCCAAATCCTTGCAAGGTTAGTAGTAGTAATAATAATAATAATAATAATAATAATAAAAGCCTTCTTTACTTCTCTTACTTCTCCATATTAAAAAAAAAAAATCCTTTTTTTATTTATATGAATTGTGCCATCTCAAACCTATTCTGTGTTAAGATATTTTTCCACTTATTTTTATTAAACAGAGTAAGAGCTACTTTGCCTACAATGGAACATATTTAATAAACTATTTAAAAATTACTTCTTATAACAAATATATGCGTAAACAATCTAAAGCATATATCAAATACGAGACTTCAAAGACCTTCTAAAGGCAGTAAAAATATCTACAATAGATATGAGCCCACAGGTGCGTTACAAAAAATGTGGCAGCCTCCGCAAAATAAACGAACAAAAATATTTTTAATCTCGAGATTTCCAAGTACCGATAAAATAATTTGGTCATTCAATTTCTTCAAGGTCTCTCAATCTGAAATGTACTTTTAAACGAATATCTTATATATATATATATATATATATTTTTTTTTTTTGTATTGGGGCGTTTACCGCCATTTCCCGCTATATGGTAGCGGATATCATGGCGAGGCGGAATACGAGAAAGAGAAACGGAGACGGAGAAAAGGCACTAGAAAAGGGAGAACAGCGGACTACAGGTGAGAAGCCACCTAAAGCTCAGATAGGATGCGAGATTGGGAGAGGAAGAGGAAAAGACGGTCAAGCGAGAAGAGAGGGCTCTCAGCGAGCATAAGGCGTAAACGTTCGGGGAGGGGGAAATCAGAAAGGAACGGAAAAGCGCGACGACGTACTGACGACAGGGTGGGGCATTCCACAAGGATGTGAGAGACGGTGAGGGGCGACTGGCAGGAGGCGCAACGAGGAGCCTCCTGCCGGAACATAAGATAGCCGTGCGTGAGGCGCGTATGGCCGATGCGAAGCCGCGCAAGGACGACCTCTTTGTGTCTGGAGCGGTGGAAAGAGGACACCCAATATGACAGACGGGGGCGGATGGACCAGAGTTTATTTCCGGTGGCATCGTCCCAGGACTGTTGCCACATGCGGTCGTAAAAGGAACGAAAGACCTGCACATAGTCTGAGAAGGGGAGCGGGCGGGGGAGGGGAGGCAGCGAGGCGGCGGACCGGGCTAAGCGGTCCGCCGCCTCATTACCGGAAACACCAACATGGGCGGGAACCCAGCAGAAGGTGACCCGGATCCGGTGAATGGTGTGCAGGACATGGTACTCCTGTTGAATAAGGCGTACGAGGGGGTCCGGGGAATCATAGCGCTCGAGCGCCTGAAGGGCGCTCAGCGAGTCCGAAAAAATGGTACAGGAGGACCGCGAACAACCCGATACCAGACGGAGGGCTTCCAGAAGGGCAAAGAGCTCCGCGGAAAAGATGGAGGCCTGAACCGGCAGGGGGATACCCCGGGAGGTAGGTGACAATGACGGAGAGAAGACGGCGGCCGCGACACCTGCAGGGGAGCGCGAGCCGTCGGTGTAGACGGGAACGTCGTCCGAATGGACGGGAAGATGGGCCAGAAAAAGACCGGAGGACGGCAGGAAGAGACTCCTTACGCAGGCCACGGAGCGCCTGGCAACGGCAGATAGGGGTGGTCCGCCAGGGGGACGACAGATCGAAGGAGAACGGCAGAATAGAGGGTGGGGGGATCCCCAGGGACGAGAAAATCTCGGCCAGAGAGGCAGCGAAATGCCACGTGTCAGGCCGGGGTAGCGCCTGGGAGATCGCGGAGAAGAGTAGGGACTTCGGGAGGCGGCAGATGCGAAGGTAACACTTCGCCATGAGAAGGCCCCGGCGAAGGGCCAGGGGGGGTGTCCACAGTCCACCTGAAGACTAGCGACAGGGGACGAGCGGAAGGCACCCGACGCCAGGCGAAGGCCACGGTGGAGAAGAGGATCCAGCATACGGAGTGCCGGAGAGGAGGCGGAACTGTAGATCACACAGCCGTAGTCGACACGGGATTGCACCAGGGAGGTGTACAGGCGCAGCAGAGTACGCCTGTCCGCCCCCCAGGTCGTGTGGGACAGATGACCCAAAAGGGAGAGGGTGCGGCGAGATGTTTGCCGCAACCGCCTAAGGTGTGGAACCCAACCGAAAAATCCGTCGAGGGTCATACCCAGGAATCTAACGGATGGGACGAGGGGAAGAGGAGTGCCGGCAAGGGTAAGAGCGAAGGTATGCGACAGACGGAGGCGCCGAGGACGGAAAAGCATACTGGAAGACTTAGAGGGTGAGAAAGCATAGCCAACCGAGGACGCCCAGCGAACCACCGCATTGATGGCTAGCTGGAGCCGACGTTCAGCCAAAGACGGGAGGCGGCCAGAGCAATAGATAGCCAGGTCATCGGCATAGAGGGAGCTACGAACGGATGTAGGCAGGACCGTAGCGACTGTGTTCATCACGAGTGAGAAACACAAGACGCTAAGGACACTACCCTGAGGGACACCCTCCTCCAACGGAAAGCGGTCAGAGAGGGCAGAACCGATGCGGACGCGGAAAGAACGGGCGGACAAGAAGTTATAAATAAAGGAAGGGAGAAAGCCTACGAAACCCAGGGAGCGTAAGCAGTCGAAGACCGCGCTCCGCCGGGTAGTATCGTAGGCCTTCTGGAGGTCGAAAAAGACGGCGAGTACAAATTGACGCCGGGAGAAAGCCTCCTGCACGTCATGGCTAAGGAGAAGGAGGGGGTCGGTGGTAGACCGGAAGCGCCGGAAACCAGCCTGGGTAGCAGGGTACTGGTCACTCGCCTCCAAGGTAAAGGACAGCCGCGAGGCGACCATCGCCTCCATCACCTTGCAGGCACAGCATGTTAGGGAAATGGGGCGATAGTTCGACGGGAGTGAGGGGTCTTTATCGGGCTTCGGGATGGGGACGACGATGGACTCACGCCATCGGTCCGGAAATGAACCCTCCAACCAAATCCGGTTATAGAGGTCCAGTAGAAAGCTGAGAGCAGAGGGGTGGAGATGCCGTAAAAGGTCATAGGGGATATTATCGGGGCCGGGGGAGCGTCGGGGGCGGAGGGCCTCCCGAAGCTCTGTCATGTGGAAGAGGTGATTATAGGGGTCATTCCTATGAGGTGGAAATTCCGGTGGGTCGCGGCGGGAGTGGGGGGAATCGGAACTGG
The DNA here is from genome assembly GCA_023014485.1 of Bathynomus jamesi. NCBI lineage: Eukaryota > Metazoa > Arthropoda > Malacostraca > Isopoda > Cirolanidae > Bathynomus > Bathynomus jamesi. The sequence goes on along the minus strand of JAJOZX010000034.1, from coordinate 710,600 downwards.
AGATGGCTGCAAAGTGCGCCGCGAGTGCGTTCGCGACGGCCTCCGGATCGGACACGAACTCGTCGTCCCCGACCCGAAGCACCGGGGGTCGAGGGGGGACACGGGTCCCCTCAAAGCTACGCACCTTGCGCCAAACAGTCAAGGGGGCAGTCGAGGAGGAGATCCCGGACACGTAACTCCGCCAGGAGGTACGCCGGGCCAGTTTCAGGACCCGACGGGCCACTGCCTTCAGGCGCTGAAATTCTATCTTGTGCTCCAGCTGGCGGGTCCGGTAGAAGCGGCGGCCGGCACGGCGCCGCTCCTGAACGGCATGGGAGCACTCTGGGGTCCACCATGGGACGCTTCGCGGTCTGGGGGAGCCAGAGGTACGGGGGATGCAACTGGCGGCAGCCGAGAGGATCTTACTCTCGAGGAAGGCGAGGGCCTCATTGATGGAGGGAAAGGCAGGAATTGATGGCGAGATCGCCGTGCCCCTCGCGTATGAGGCCCAGTCTGCTCGGGCGAACAGCCAGCGCGGGCGGACAGAGGTGGGGGGAGGAGACGGGTCGGGGTAAGACACACTGGGAAATGGTCACTGCCGGAAGAATCCGGCAGGACCTCCCAGGTGAACTCCGTCACGATTTCGAGGGAAACCAGGGAAAGGTCGATACAGGTGAAACTGTCATGGGCCGAGTGAAGGCAGGTTGGGGAGCCATCGTTCAGAAAGGTGAACTCGAGCTCGTCCATAAGGGAGAGAAGGGTCCCGGAGAGAAAGGTGGAGCAAACGTCCCCCCAGGCCGGGTCCCGACTGTTGAAGTCCCCGAGAATCAGAAAAGGGCGGGGAAGCTGGAGAATTAGGTCACGGAGAGAATCGGGTGGGGGGCGTACGTTAGGGGAGAGGTAAAGAGAGCAGACCGTGAGCTGGCGCCCCAAGAAAAGGCGCACGGCCACAGCTTGCAGGACTGTACGGAGCGGGAGGGGGCGGAAAGGGACGGAGCGGTGCACGAAGACCGCGGCGCCCCCCCTCCCGCCCCATCGAGAGGCGGGGAAGGGAGCCCGCAGTAACCGGACACTCGAGGGAGGGAACGGGATCCCAGAATCGTCTCCTGAAGGCAGAAACACGCCGGACACCTGGAGGCCAGGAGAGAGGAGAGACTCTCGAGGCCTACCAGGAGCCCGCGGATGTTCCACTGCAGGAGCGAGGTATAGGGAGGGGTAGGAAGGTCAGCGTAAAGGATGATTATGGGGTGGGTGGGCCGATCGGGCGGCCCGAGATTAAAGAGGGAATCGGAAAGCCTCGGAGTTCAGTGAGGGACGCCGAACGAGGGCGAAGGCGAGGGTCCCCCCGACGAGGGGATATATATATATATATATATATTATATATGTGTGTGTGTGTGTGTGTGTGTGTGTGTGTGTGTGTGTGTGTTTACTCCAATTAACAATGTTTAATTAACGACGAACTGTTGACGGAATCGTAACATAAATTATTTATCAATTAAAGTATTTTTTAGTTAAACTAGAAGGCCGTCAAGACGACTTCACCGATCAAACAAAAGCATTACAATTACAGTAATGTAAAAAACGTTTAAAATATACAATACACAGACGAACACGAACTTGTAAAAAATTCTTTATAGGATAGTGCACTTCGATCTTCAGTCGGTGAACGGCAATAATTACAGTGTGATGGGGAATAAAATACATAAATTATACTGACGCGATACTTAAAAGAACGTAAGACAAAGTCTTAAATGAGTGAAATGTTCATTACCTTGCTGTTGGATAATGCGACTGATTGGTTAGTAGTGGTGAGGCATTTCAGTATTTCCCTTTCGACTACCGAGAGATTTTGAGGGAGGTAACTTTTAGGTGATCCCGGAGTGAGTGAAAGTCCATGTAGCTGAAGTAGCAACTCGGAACTCACCAAGTGACGGTCTCTCTTACTTATATCCAAATGACTCCACAATTCTCGAGTCATGAACTGCGAATTTTCATCAGAATATAATAAAGGAGGATGATCTCGCAGGATTTAAAAATTACACGAACAAAATCCGATTTTGAGAGATCCCCTATTATAATACATTGAATTCAGTATTAATTTCCTTTATATTAAAAACATTAAAACAATGAACCGCAACTAACCTGAAAGATGTAAGTGTGATAAAGAAGAGTATGGGTATGTGTTGGCATGAGAAGGGGGAGCATTCTCAATGCAGTGACGCCTTGCTCTTCGAAATTGTTGCAAGAACTGGACTTCAGTTTCCAAGCTGAGAGGTCTGACTGAGATAGAGCAACGAGTTCCAAGAAAGTTGAAATGGCTGTTTGAGAAAACTGCGCGGATGTCTGGGGTCCTCCGACCACGCAGGCTAACAAGCCAATCAACCAGGGAGGAAGGGACTGCTTGTTACTATTACTAGACCATGGGAATGTAGCAGCGGCGGGCATCGAAGACAATTCCACTAAGACGGCACAAGCAGTTTTAAAAACTTGTAAATACTTTCCAGATGATGATTTCAACTTTACGCAAGTCAACAACTGCGCGTACTCTTTGTCATCAAAATGAGTACTTCCATCAAACATTGTACTTCCCTCAGAATTGGAAGAGGATTCTTGTTTGGAATCAGAACGAATACACTCCTTCATAAGCAATTTCAGTTTTTTAATATTGGAAAGTTCAGAAATTTGCAGCGAGAGAAGATTTTCAAGATAATAAATAGAACTACTTTGGTGAATCAGTAATTTTTCCACAAAGTTCAAAAACATCTTTTGAAAATCTTTTATATATTTATAAAGGAATGAAGTTTCCAAGAGATTAGGACTTCCAAGAGCACTCTCAAATCCTTCTTCACTGGTTATGTTTGTTCTCTCAAGCACATCCAATGGTAAGTCCGTTTCAAAGCTCTCAGAGGGGAGTTTTTTCTTTGGTGAAATTCCGACCACTGTTGAATTCTTAAGAGGAGAAACTCTGCCTTGCTCCTCCACATCTTTCTCTGACTGACCAACTGATTCTTTCGGCTTCGTTTCACTATGAGAATCTTCACTCTCATTAAAATCAACAATACATTCTTTTTCAGTGAGTATATCCTCCAAAGACCCCTCTTCTTGATCTTTTTCTTCTCCTTCATCGCCTGGAGGATCCTTTCCCGCTTCGATGCCAATCTGAATAATTCCATTGTCAGCGCAAGGGGAATCGGCACAGAGGAGTTCGTTTAGCGTGGGAGGTCGGCGAGAGAAAGGCAAAGAGTAAGCCTGCAGAGCTCCAATGATGCTCGATTGAGAATCGGTCCGGCTATAGTGACTTGACAGGGAAGCTGAAGGTATAAGTTTCTCCAAAAGGGATTTACAAAGTTCTAAACCAGCCAGTAACTCACAAGGTGAAAGCGATTCCATGAAATCCGTGAAAAGGGATGTAACAGAAGACAATACCTCCGACATCTGTGCTCCTTGCAAGTGCTGCTGCGTGTCCAGCGGTAAAATAGTCATCATATACTGTAAAAGATTACATATTTCACCAACTCTGACAAAGGGATGTCCAACTCTGTTTATCATATTATCTTCTATCTCCCCTACTTCGTTGACGTGTTCATTTTCTTTCTTCTTTTCTGCAGACTCTAAACAAGCATCCTCTAAAAGTCTTAATAATCTGTACCATGGATAACTCGCTTGCAGAGCAGAGAAAACAAGCAATATGTTCTTTGTCAACTCGTTTACAAAACGATTTCCATCTGTGGAGTTTTTACGGCTAAGGCTCACTTTAAGAGGTGGGGAAGTACTTAAAGGCTGTAGCTCGAGTTGTTGTTGTTGTTCTTCTTTTTCATTAGATGCACTAGAATCTTGCAAGATTCACACACGTGGTAAAAACACCTGCAAAACAGAAGGGAAAATATTTTAAAACTGAAATGAAACATAACTTTCATTTCAATAAACAACAAGTGAACTTTGACTTTATTTTAAACAATTAGCAAATATAACAAACATAACGGTAATAAATGATAAAGGAACAGCCAAAGTTAATGCCAAAAATAAAAAACACTAAATAGTGTATAAATGAAATAGTAATTAGCGAAATTTTACAAAGGTTTTAGTTATGTAGAGAGGAGAGGCCAAGGGCGAGCGCCCGCAAAAATGCCGCCCTTATAAGAGAGTCAAAATCAAGGTCTCCAAGGCTGACGATGCCATTTATAGCCTCGTTATAGCTACGGCGAATTACATTGGCGACAGAATCATTCTTAGGGAACCAAAGTCTAATAAGGAATAAGAAGACCAAGATGAACGAGGCCACCCTACGAGACCACCTACAACTTAAATCCTTTATTTAGAAACTTAAGAAGGCTGAACTTGATCTTCGTTTCCTTTCGATTTGTAAAACTTTTCACTTTTCATCCCTCACTCGGGGTCAAAACGTTTGTAATAAATGTTTGAAGCCATCGTCTTGGTCTTCTTATTCTTTATACAAGGTGTAACAAAAGTCCGTTCTCATAGGAAAATAAGACATAACAGAATTGATCGTGATGAGTTTATATGTATTACGTGGAATTGCATGAAATGCAATTTGAGCATGTACTGGATTAATTGGCAAGTTGATTGTATTGTTTGTAATAGTTAAAACAACTATTTTCTCATTCAACTTACTTACTTCGTAGCCCCCGGGTTCTCTTATGCGAACCCGGCGGCACTCAGGTATCCCGCGACCACCGTGGGACGGGTCCATAGGTCTCGTAGAGAGGTAATGTTGGAGTTGTGTCTTTGTTGAGAGAGAGTGTGGCAGTGTAAGAGTAGGTGTTCTGTGTCCTCAGGGTGGAGGTAGCATTTTTGACAGGTGGAGGTGTCAGCTAGGTGGAGTCTGTGTCTGTATTGTTGGAGGGAGGGGTGGTGGCCTGAACGGAGCCTGGCCAGAGTAACTCTTGTTTTCCTTGGGAGGGTTTGTTCGCTCTGATGGACTACAGGGGGAGTATCGTGAAGGACAGTGTTGTGTGGTTGGTCGAGTAGGTATTTCCGGGTAAATTCTGTGTGGAGATGTTTAATGGGGTTGATGTTTAGGGGAGGAGGGGGGATATTGTTCAGTAGCTGCGAATAGTGAGCAGCAGGAGTACGTTTTTTGTTGCGGGGTGGGGGATTGTGTAATGTGAGATGGTGACAGGGGTGGTCTGGGGCCAGTGCTCTGGAGAAGAATTGAGTCCCTGTCATGTTCATGTGGTGTTCGATGGGGAGTATTTTCGTATCTGCATGTAGATGTGGGATGGGTGTGGTTCGGAGGCAGCCAGTAATGCTTCTGAGACCACCTGTTTTGTGTGGTCTGTATCTTTTTCTGATTTGTGTGGGAGATGGACGGGGACCAGGCGGGGGCAGCGTAAGTTAGGGTAGTACGTACAAACTGTTTGTATAGGATACTAAGGGATTCCTTCTGCTGACCGAATGTTGTGGAGGTGAGTGTTCTGAGAGCGTTGAGTTTTTTTGTTGCTTTGGAGCAAATGTTTGATATGTGAGGGGAAAAGGACATGTGTGTGTCTAGGGTGAGGCCAAGGATTGTTGGGGTTTTGTTTAGAGGTAGGGGATGTCCCATGAGGGTGACTCTCGGGTGTGCTTGGGATTCGTGGCGGTCTGAGGTTAGGAGGGTGGAGGAGGATTTTTGAGGGGATGCTGACATCCTATTGTTAGTCAGCCAGAGTTCCAGATTGGTGATGTACTGCTGGATCAGGCGTGTGGCGGTGTTACGGTTATGGTGTTGTGCTGTTATGGTCAGGTCATCTGCATAGGAGGAGACGTGGACATGGGGGGAGAGAGGTTGTGGGAGGTCGTGCATGAAAAGGTTGAAGAGGATTGGAGAGAGTATGGAGCCCTGTGGGACGCCATTGTATAGTCTGTAGGTTTTGGATGAGTGTTGTTTGTGTATGACTTTGCCAAGTCGGCCTGCAATGAGATTAGTAAGCCATTTCTTGTCATTGGTGGGGATGTCGAGATCAATAATCTTTTGTGCAAGAATGTGGCGTGGGACAGTGTCGAAAGCTTTGTTGATGTCGATGGCAACAAGGACTGTGCGGGCAGGGGGGGATAGTTGGTTGAAGCCATCTAAGATGTGTTGGGTTAGGTTTGTAAGAAGCGTTGTGGTGGAGTGGGCGGACCTGAAGCCGTGTTGGGTTTGTGAAAATGTAATGTGTGGTTGTGTCGTTAAATAGGATTCCCAGTTTTCTGACTGTTTAGTGTCAATTCTGTTATATCTTATTTCCCTATGAGAACGAACTGTTGTGTGTGTATGTATGTGTGTATGTATGTATGTATGTGTGTGTGTGTATGTATGTATGTATGTATGTATATATATGATGAATAAAAACCACGAAGGGAAAAGAAACCCTTCGTGGTTTTATTCATCATAAATATTTTTCACGTGTCACTTTCGTGAAATAATTTTCATTATATATATATATATATATATATATGCACTAAAATCACAAAATAACACGTGACCTTATTAATAAGCAAACAACCACAGGGAAAAGGAAACACAAAGTCCGAGCGCTTTCGTGATATATTCACATTATCAAGGAGGAACAGAAAATTTTCTGTTCCTCCTTGATAATGTGAATACATCACGAAAGCGCTCGGACTTTGTGTTTCCTTTTCCCTGTGGTTGTTTGCTTATTATATATATATATATATATATATATATATATATATATATATATATATATACAGGTGGCCCCGCAATATCGCGAGGATTACGTTCCTGGAGGACCTCGCGATATTGGGGACCCAATTACCCCGGATACCGACATGTGCCGGAACCCAGCAGAAGGAGACCGTCTTGTGTTGGAAAGCCGTTAAGGAGTGGAAGGTTTGTTGGATGGTGCGGACTAACGGGTGGGGGTGGGGGGGATTAACTCTTTCAAGGGAGAGAAGTGCACTTATAGAATTTGAAAAGATGACATAGGAGCTGGCAGAGTAGGTGCTTATGATGTCGAGGGCCTACAGAATAGCCGAGAGTTCTGCTGAGAAAATAGAAGCCTCGCGGGGTAGGGGGACGCCTCGAGAAAGCGGTTGAGTCAAAACCACCACTGAGGGGGCCGTACCAACCTCCGAACGGAACCATCTGTATAAATGGGGACAGTGTCCGGGTGTCGGGTTACGTGTTTTTGGAAGAATAACTTGTATACCGACGCGGTCGTGGTAGTTTTTGGCAGGGCACAAACGTCCGTGCAAAACTTGATAGGGGTGAGGAGCAAGGGAATGTAGATGTGGTATGAGATGGGGATGACTGAGGGAGGAGGCATGTTGGAAAGGTCCAGGAAAGAGCGGACCGCTTCTGTGAAATGCCACCTCCGTTCTTGGGATAGAAGTTCAGAGATGGCCGCGCACAGAAGTGACAAGGGTAGCCTCTGTGCACGAAAGTAGGTCCTCATGAGGAGCATACCCCGTTGGTGGGCGAGAGAGAGGTAATTACAGTCTGCAGGCTGGGGAGGAGCGGAAGGCACCGATGGAGAGGCGGAGGCCCCTATTAAGTATCGGGTCCAATATACGGAGGCAAGCGCTGGAAGCAGATCCGTATACAACACTTTCATAGTCCAGCTTTGAATGGAAGTGTCAAGACGAAAGAGGGAGCGTCGGTCGGCACCCCATGTGGTGTGGGAGAGGTGATCTAGGAGAGCGAGGGGACGCTGGAGAGAATGTTTCAGGTGCTTGAGATGGGGAACCCAGTTGAACCGTCGGTCCGAGGTCATACCCAGGAACCTCGTGGTGGGCACCACTTCGAGGAGCTCGCCGTATAGCGTAACAGAGGGGAGAGGAAGGGCTGTGGATCTTTTTCTGCTGAAGACCATGTTTTTGGTTTTGGAGGTGGACAGGCGGAATCGAACCGATGTCATGGTGAGCTGAATTTGTCGTTGAACGACGGGCAGCCCCCTTCCCGCGAACCATATCGAAAGGTTGCCCGCATAGATGGAAGAACGGACGATGGGCGGAGGGCATTTTGATATTGTGTTCATGATTAATGAGAAGCATAGAACACTGAGGATGCTTCCCTGTGGGACCCCATCCTCTTGCTCGAAAGTGTCTGAAAGGACTGAGCCCACCCATACTTTAAAAGTCCAGGAGGAGAAGAAGCCCTTGATGAAGGTCGGCAGGGTTCCGACGAAATCCAAACTTTGGAATTGACTAAGGATTGTATGTCGTAGGCATTCTGGATATCGAAGTGGACAGGACGAACTGTCCACTGTTGAAGGCGTTCTGTATATCTCGGCTGAAGAGCAGGAAGGGGTCTGCAGTAGAACGGAATTGTCTGTAACCGGACTGGGTAGACGGGAGGAAGTCGTTCTTTTCAAGGAGAAAGGAGAGTCGTGTGGGGATCATTTTTTAAAATATTTTACAGGCGCAGTATGTTAGAGCGATTGTGGGCTATAGTTTGTGAGGTCGAGGGGGTCTTTGCCGGGTTTGGGGATAGGAATTACATGGGCCTTTTTCTACCGGGAGGGGAAAGTGCCCTAGATCCATATACGGTTGTAGAGATCTAACAGGAGCATTTGTATAGTAGGATGGATGTGTTGTATCATGAAGTACGGAATACCGTCCGGGCCAGGGGAAGGGGATCGTAGCTCGTGCATGGTGAACAACCGATTGTAGGGGTTGTCGAGTGATGGTGAAAAGGAGCTCTTGTTAGGGGCGGGAGCGTGGGATCTGTCTGTGAATGAGACGGCAGCGAAGGTGGATGCTAGGAGATTCGCCACCGATCTGGGTTCACAGAGAAGTCCGTCATTAGCTCGGAGGACCGGGGTCGGGAAGGGGCATGCCGTCTCTCGACACTTTGTACCTTCTTCCAGATGGTAGCCGAAGGTGTGGAGGTGATGATACCAGACACAAAGGCACGCCAGGAAGCTCGGCGCGCTTTCTTCATCACACGGCGAGCAACGGCTTTGGCCCGCTGCATCTCCATGCAATGGGTAGGAGTTCGCGTGCGATAAAAGCGTCGGGTAGCCCTCCTCTTGGATCGAATGGCCTCCGCGCACTCTGGGGTCCACCAGGGTACTCGTCGAGCTGAGGGGTAGGCGGAGAATCGTGAGATGCTGGCGCTTGCAGCTGCGACAACGGTCGCCTCAAAGTGAACAATGCACTCGTCGAAGGATGGAAAGTGGGCAGTCGTACGTGTGGAAGTGTTGTCTCGGAAAAGGGGCCAATTAGCTCTGGCTGCTATCCACCTCTCCGGTACCCGAATGGTCTGGTAGGACGGATTTAGCGTGAGGTAGACGGGGAAGTGGTCACTGCCATAGGCGTCCCGGAGCACTTGCCAGGTAAAGTCTAGGAGGCTGCCCGTCGAGGCGAACGACAGATCTATACAAGACGGGGTGCATCTGATAGCGTGATAGTGTGGGAAAGCCGTCGATGAGGCACTCGAAGGAGAGCTCGGCCATGAGGGCAATCAGGGTCGGAGCCATAAAAGTCGAGGTCGTGTCTCCCCAGAGGGTAGCAACTATTGAAATCGCCCAGGAGTAGAAAGGGCCTGGGGAGTTGTTGGACTATCTCAACTAGGTCATCGCGGGAGACTTGGGAGTGGGGAAGGAGGTAGATCTAGTAGACGATGTACTGTTTGTCCAGGAAAATTCTGGCAGCAACTACTTGTGATGGGGGATCTGATAGGAAGGTTGTGAAAAGGGACTGTGTGATGGACGAGGATGGCAGCCTCACTTCGAGTGCAGGTAGGAGACGGGGAGGTAATGCAAGAATATCCAGTGGGGCAAGGCATTGGTCTGGTCCCCAGAATTAGCTCCTGGAGACACACATATACCGGACGGGCAGAGGCAATCCGGGAATTAAGGCCTTCGTAATTCGCCAAGACTCCCTGCAGTTCCAGTGTAGGATCGTAGCTTTTGGTGGGTCCGTTGTTTGACGAGGGAGAGGGGGAGAAGGTGAAGGTGCTAGGGAGTTGGATTGTGAACTAGATTCATAAAGGCAAAATTGTGAGCTAAGGGCGTGGCCGGTTATCTGCCGTTCACCAAAGAGGGGATCGGCTGGCCAGTCAACCCCAGCGGAGACTGCGGGGCCGAGTTGACCGAACGGGACCTGAGACGTGGATCGCGGCAGCTCAGGGGTCGTCGCGGGCTCAGAGGGTGAGGACCTCCAGGCAAGGTTCTGTGCTCAGGCAAGGAGGAAGGACTCCACTGTTCATACTAGCATCCTCCGGACTGCCAGTGGTCTCACGGCGGACCTGATGACGATAAAGGGTACCAGTAGAACCAGCGGGTCGGGGAGAGGACAAGGTCAGGGTGGTCGATGAAGGGAGGGCCGGAGGTACAGGGGGATGAACCAGGGTGCTCCCGTGGAGAGGTGAAGATGGTATCAGGGGGGAAGGGTAGATTCATAAGGCTCAGGTGTGCGGCCGAGGTTACCCTAGTCACACCCTGTAGGTGTGCCAGTGCCGTGTCCACTGGATCTTCGGATGTGGAGTTATTTGCACTGGGTCTCGCCCTAGGTGGTGGCTCATGTATGTCGGCTACGACTGTCTGAATCTGCGGGGATGAGTTGGATGGACTTCCGCGATATGGCGAGAGGGTCATCGTCGGCAGGGTAGGAGGTGTAGGAGCCCGAGTCCTCCTCTTCTTAGGTTTAGGAGAAGAGGGGAAGAGGCTTGTTGAA